>CM032629.1:32061580-32215725 GCA_019097785.1 Fraxinus excelsior
AACACACTCATCTAGTGGACGTACATCTATAATTTTCTTTCTCATTTTAGTAAGCTGTATAACATTTCACATGCTTTCTCAGCTACCAAAATTATAAAGTTGACTACTTGTACCTTTCAAAATCTCCTCATTCTTCTGTTAACATTTTATAATTTTTCCATGTAACCTTAACTATTATGTGAAGCTTCTCGTAAAAATATCAATTTCACAAAATCCATACTTAAATAATATATATCAAATATGCCCTAAATAAATGGTCAAGATATTTTATTTGGATGTGTTTGAACAACATTATTTTAGAAGAATGTATTTTGAAATTGTAGATTGATGGAGAATGTGTGGTTAAAAAATAAGGAAAAATTGTTGATGTGATGAAAAATATTATTTTATTGAAAAATGTGTGATTGAAAAGTAGTAGAAGAATGAAAATGAGAATTTTAATATGTATCAAATAAGGACTTAGATTACACTTGCAAGGGGGTGGTATTAGGAGTGTGTTTGATAAAGATTAAAATCAGATTAAAATTGAAAAACTAACCGTTATTGTTGACTTTTATTAGACGAGTGAGACTCAATAACGAACACGCCCTAGATAAAGAAAACAAGCCCACATGAGAAATCAGCTACGTGGCTACCAGACTTATGAAGTTGAGTTTTGCTCCAAGTACAGGGAGCAAACTCACAGGGGACTGCCAAGCCACTCACACTGACGGGCCCCACATGTTTAAAAAAAAATACGCCTCATGTACAGTGAGTTGCTTGGCACTGAATCACCCTCGTCCCCTGTGATGCTCCACATGTACGTGTAGCATCACAGTGAGTGGAGATTGTGCTTTCTAATTGAAAATGGTGAAATTATATATACAAAAAACACCAAATTATATTCGTACATTAATAATGACGTGCTAATCAATACGTAATAAAATTACAAAAAACAATGCATCATTCTTCTTTGAGAAATTTTGAGTCGGAATTCAATGCCTAGTCTATTATCATATTAAGCATCTAAGTTTGTAGTATAACTTCCTTAATCTTCTCAATAGAAAGTCTTCCTTTTTGTTTTCTTCAATCACTGAATCACAAGCACAAAAAGGTGAAAATTGCAAGAGGGGATAAAAATAAATCAGTTGAAGAGACTCATTGAACTCTTACGTAGATAGGTTTTAAACTATTTGAAATTGTAATGGGAGAAATTTTTTGCGTCCATCTCGTAAGTGATTCTTTTTCCTTTTATATATATACTAGTTGGCGCCTCGTGCGATGCACGAGTTTTGTACTTATTATATGTTTATTAGCGTGCTATTTAATGATAATAACAACGTAAAACGAAAACCTTAAATATCATATTGATTGATCAAAATAGAATACAGGATTAGGAGATACAATAAAGAGCTGAAAATATCAGAACTACAGGAGAACTGAACAATTTGATTCGCATAAGAATTTCTGACAGTTCCACCATATCCAGTGACTAAATCACGCATGGAAAACATGAGCCTACGAGTTATAGTCCCAGAAACATCAGCATGCCCGCTAAAAAAACATAAATACAGTGTATATCAGTTCAGCCCATCTTCATCATGGGACCAAAAGCTCAACATTAGGAGTAAAAGGCCTTATATATCGTATCGTAGACAACATTATACTCTCTTACTACTAAACAAAATCTGAAAAAGGTAAGAGGTTATTGTGTTATTTATGAGTATCCAAATCATTTACTTAAAACGAAATTAATGTTTCACTTCCAATGAGCATTAATCGAATTCCTAAAGATGTAGTAAGTGAAAAGAAACAAAAGCAAACAGAACTTATTTAGGGTTCAGGTCCCTCCCCCGCCGTCAATCATCATCAGAAAGTCCGACCTTTAACCGTTTTACACAATTCTATATATTAACCCTTATTGATCGGACAACGCTTTTAATTTCCCTTCTTCATAACGAAATAACTATATTTTAACCTTGAAAATACGCTAATCATTTGAAAGAGGCCTCAGAATACGAGAACATAACACAAGTATTATCAACACGAAAATCTATCAATTTTCTTCCAATGGAGATCTCTATCAAGACTTTTTTATGTAGCTTTTTTATGCTACATGATCCATGAAGAAATAAGTAACTAAATGCCCAACTTTTCATTAAACTACACGTTGACGATTTAAGGATGGAACACTAAATGTCAATGCTCAGTTAATTACAAATAAACATCAAAACTGAGTTAACGTGCTAAATAACAAGTTAGTTGAACCATATTAATTAAAATTCATACCACTTTGATGTTTAGAAACAAGATGCAGTAAAGGAACTTGCCTTTGTGGGGTCAATTATGCCAGCGGCCATTAGATCCTCGTATGTTCCAGTTGCGGCATTGTAACCATACTTAGGATTATCATTGGCCAACACCTAAACAAAGAATCTCATGTCAATTGAACACAATTCAGATACAAGCTCTAGAACGATTAATTTTGAACATGGCACGAAAGCAGTTGAGTCAAGCCTCACCTTCTCTATCACAACACTTCCATTTACCCCAGCATTCTTGGCTATTAACTTCAATGGATAATTCAATGCTCTCTTAACAATATCTGCTCCAATCTGCCACCATTCCAATTAATCCTTGTTTATCAATCATACAAAACCCAGTATCACATCTCCCTTGAGTAAATTATTAGAACAAAATTAGAAAAAAAAAGCAGAGAAACAAAGTAATTAGCCTCCGCGCGGAGTCCCAAACCTCCGCACGCGGAGGATCTGGGCCTCCGCATGCGGAGGCTTGGAACCTCCGCCGAAGCCTCCGCACGCGGAGGCCCAGATCCTCCGCGTGAGGAGGTTTGGAGTGCGGAGGTTTGGAACCTCCGCACGCGGAGGCTTTAAAAAATTTTTTTTGCTGCTTGTTTTCTTCTTTTTTATATTTAATATCCAATTCCAAAACATGTAAATAAAACTAATATAAAAGGCAAAACCATTTTACATAATTACTTACCGCTGAACGGTATGAAAATTTCAGATTGTTCCACTGCAAGTGGAAGACCAGTTGCTAAGTTGCTTCAAGACCAGTTGCTTACTTGCTTCTTAACGAGAGAGAATGAAATGGAATAAATATTCGTAAAATTTCTTGGTAGAGAAAAGATGATGATGAAATGGAATAGTTTTTCTTCTTATTTGCAATTTGCAAAGTGATTAAATGAAATGCATTTTTCCCCTTTATATAAGGAAAATACAACCACTGTTGTAAAACCCTAAACAGCACCGCCTTCGAACAAAAAACAAAAGCGGCGAAAATCGACGACCGACTAAAGAAAGAAAATACAGTGAATTTCGGCGCCTACATTTTAATTGGTAAAAGCAAATTCTCGGCGCCTATATTTTTTTTCGGCGCCACCCTTTTTTTCCTCCGAACAGTAACTCTTTTTAATATATAGATTGTCCTATATAGATAGAGGACAGAGATGAGGAATTTGTTAAGAAACTGGGGATAAACAGGGAAAACCAAAATAGGCCATAAATGAACAGTAAACTGCGGATTCACTCTTTTAATAGAGGAGGAGATAATCCTATATTAGACAATGATTTAAGTAGAAATAATTCATATTTATTGATAACAAGACACGTTAAATAGAAAATCTTAGAAAACTAAGAAATTAGTTATATTCGCAACCAGAAAAGTGACCTATAATTTGGAACAAATGAAAAAAGACAACCAATCCTATCTAAATTGAAGTTAGAGAGAAATACTGTCAAGAAAAAATAAATTACAGATTACATTACGACATGATCATAGGTTATGAAACAGTGGTGAAAGTGCAAATGACCATTCGACGATTCTTAAATATGAAAATATTAGGAATCACAGACGACAATATCAAGAGTTCACTGCCTCAAGAATATCAATGGGGCACAGTTTTCTTTAACAGAATAATGAAGTCGATACAACCATTCTTTTTAAGGATTCCAAAAGGTACAATAATTGTTATATTTGTTGCTGCATTGCTTTCAAACTGCAGTAGAACTACACGAAAGCACCTAACTATTTGTACAAACAAACATCCGAAAAGACTGGTTAACTAGATAATGCAACCGAGCTCATGGTCGACGTTGTATGATCGTTTAAAACAATACTATACACATCTCGTAAAGGTTCTTGCCGTTGCGGATATTATGACCATTGGCTATAGCTTCTTCGAACATCTGCTCACATCTATGAAACTCCACCTTCAGGACATCTATGTCTATCAAGCTTCCTTCTTGCTTCTTTAAGCTCCCATAGCTTCGGTTTTAGGGTATGAATCTCCTCCTCCACAGAGTCTCACTCAAATTTAGCTTCTAGCACACCTCTTTGATTCAGATGTCTCTCTTATCTCTACAGCAAGACTCATAAGATAGCTTAACCAAGAACGCAAAAAACCCTCAATTCCTTCCAATGTCTTGTCCCACATTGCAAAATCATCGCTGGAGGTTGAAATCTTACACCCGCTTATATATTCAGCAATTTTTATTGTCTCTAAAATTATTCCAGTTGCTAATATATAGTTGATGCTCTTAAGAAGAAGATTATGAAGGTAAGAGTCCCAAGTGAGGCAAAGCTCATAATACTTCCTACGCACGTCTTCGGTAAGCATATAGTCTACACTAACGCCCTTAACTGTAATCTTGAACTCATCAAAATCAATGAACGATCTTTGAAAACCAGCATCTGCATTTCTGGAAGACTGTTCCTCACCATTTTTGAACTACTTTTGTCAAGTTCTGATTTTCATCATTCTCTCCAATGTGAGAGACGAGAATTTTTTACCGCATTAGCACATGTTGTATTGTTCTTCCCATCACGTAATCCCATTTTCCAATAGTTTTGAACAATCAAGAGAATCAAAAACATGAATAAAGATATCAGAGAGAGCACATTTAGAGGGTTAGAGATGAGAGAGGACGAAAATTAAAGTAGGCTTACTAAGGTCTCTTTCTTTAGCATTAGCATCTAGATTTGAATTGCCAGTAGTTTCTTCAACCTTCTGTAAAGTGCTTGCCCTCACAATGTATACCTGGAAAATGACTTGATGAAAACATGACAAATCTAACCAACATAAATTCAAGAAGGATCCAAAGAGTGCTGAGTGATCATAATTTCCCAATTGAAGTGTACTTAATTTCAATCAGTTTCTTTTTCTAATTCTATGGAAGCTAATCAAGATAGAAAATTCAATGCACGAGTTAAACCCAACTGCCTGCTTGACTCCAGCTCTTAAATTCCATGTATCAAAACTCTGTTTGATTGACTTATGTTATATTGAACAACAAGCAATTTTAGCGTTTCATTTATCTTAATTAAAGCTGTTATTTCTATTTTACTTATTTGATTTGGAGATATCAACATTTTGATGCAATTTATGCCTTTAAAAAAGTTACTCTGTGGCAAACTATTGTAGCAAATTTCTGTAACAGCAGTATAGGCGCCTACCATTGAAACACTTCTCTTCCTTACTTTCCAGATCATAAGTTCAGAAAAATAGCAAGTTTCGCATGTGTCCAAATATTTTTTATTTTTTTTTTATGAATCAAAATTATTATTACCTTAAATTTGCAAAACGTCACCAAATGGAAAACAACAACGTCGCCTTTAAGCAAGTTGTGCCGAATGCAAAATCCTCTCCAACCAGAACTTAGTTCCATTGTAACTGCAAAGTAGCTCGTTTCATATGTTTCTCCAGTTTCATCTTCCAAACAAATTGTTTCGTCATGCTTTGGCATGTGCATTTTGCAGAAATGTGAAGGAATACTCTGTCACGAAAGAAGAGAATGTGAATTAAGCCTCATTTGGTAATCTGTGTATTTTATTGATGTTTACACACTTACAAGCCAAAATTCTTGAGAAAAACGCAGCATTAACTTGAAGAAGCTAGGGAATTGGGGGTCCAGATTTGCTTGAACCTCTTTTGATCTCTTCATTACTGAAGAATAGTTAACTTGGAAGTTCTCATTGACATTGTCCAGCATTTCCATCTTTTTTGTCCTGTTTATGAGAATAATAAAGGTAGACAATTAAATAAGTTTTCTTACCTTCTAATCTCCTAAAAGTCTTAGTTCTAATTGCACGTTATCAAAAATCTAAAAGTTGCCGCACAAGAAGTCGCTTACTTTTTAGAGCTCCTAAAATCCAAGTGAACTGCCTGTATAGAAAGCGATATTGTCAATACTCCACATCAATCAAAGAAAGTTATTATCTAATTTCATTCACGGTATGTTTATACCTCACACTGAAGCAACTCTTATTCAGCACAAAATTATACATACCTACAATAGCAAAAGGTATGTGATAAAATTGAGTTTTTAATTATTTTTTAGTTAGTATTTCTTTATTAAATAAAGATTGTGCTACATGTAATGATGTACATAATAAATACACATGATGTGTCAAAAATAGACGGGGAGAAGTTTTTTGTTGAAGAAATTCTAACTCAATCATAACTCACACATCATGTGTATGTAACCATTATGTACAAGTAGCATTATTTATAACTTCGTTTATTGTGGAATATAGGATTTTTAATTTTCATCACTATATTTTAGTTTTAACCATTATTTAGATTTTAGAAATTATCTACAAAAAAATTAATTATCTAGATTTCTTTAAATGAGGGTTTTAATTCATTAGGGTAATCAATGATTTTTAGAATAAATATTATAGACTATGGAGTTTTCCAATTTTTTAAATTTTCGAATTTGATAACTAAAATCCACGAGTCCAAATTCTCTGTAATTATGAGTGAATCAAAGAGTTTTTGATGCCTAGATTTCTAATATTATTAAAGAATCAACAAAAACTAGAATATGATGGTGTTGTTGTATTTGTTTGGAATCAACAAAACTTTGCGATCAAAATCAAACTAAAATACAAAATTCTTGATCTTGACCGCAAAGTATTATTGATTCCAAACGAATACAACGCAATCACCTTCCAGTTTCTGTTGATTCCTAAGAGTATCAAAAGTCTAGGGAATAAAAAACTCTTTAGTTTGTGCATGAAAACAAAAAATTTAGACTCGTTGATTTTAAATATCAAATATCAAGAATTCAAAAGATTGAAAAACTTCAAAGTCTATAATATTTATTCCAAATATCATCGATTGCTATGATGATTTACAACCCTTATTTAAAGTAATAACTAAAATCTAGGTAATTATTAAAACTAAAAGATAATGACGAAAATTAAAAACCATAATATTCAGAAGTAATTTGAAATACATGGAATTAAAATTCGAATTTATTTAATAAGAAATACTAACTAAAAATAATTAAAAGCTCAATTTTCATCAATAATGAGACAAAAATATTTGCAGCTGTATTAGCTTCAGACTGTGGTAAGAATAGATGGAACCAACTAAACATTATGCTGACTGAACATTTTAAAATGTACAATTCACAAATATAATTCAGCATAATGCAAATAATATGTTCTGGGTCCACTTATAATTTATATCAAACGCATGAAATCATCAAGAAATCAAAATTCCCAACTTCAACTGCCAAATTCCATTGTTCGCCTTGCTTAGGGAATTGAAGCCAAATCTGAGCTTTCTCAGCTTATATCCCTTTTAGACTAATAAATTTAAGGATAAGAATTGAATGTACTTCTATATATAAATATCGAAAAACTTCATACAATTTTCTATATACGCCTCGAATTTGGATGAGCAAAATGAAAAGCAACATGCCCCTTACCTCCTTGATGTCATAATTATCATTGTATTCACGACATTGAAACCTTTTCTTCATCACCAAAGGCAGTTTATCGGCCCCTGATGCTGTATCCAACTGACCCTGCCAGTAGTACAAACATTTAATTTAACATGATAGGATTAGACAAGAATGCACTTATGTTTGTAATCATTTCTCCTCGGGTTACAACACCACAATATAGATTATCTCACAAAAATTGATTTGCCAATATACAACGTTTTCCAATAAGAAACCCCAAAATTTTCTCTGTGTAAGCATGCTAAGATTAGTCCACTCTCACAGAAACAGAGAGAACAAAAGTAGTTCTTTTCTGATCAAAAATCAAATTAACCATCACTGTGACTGATGGCTAAGCATTAAAAATAATTAAAAGGTTTTAAAAAGTTGCCTCCTAAATTTTTTTTTTTTTTTTTGTTAAAGACTTTTTTTAACTGAAAATTTACTTTTTAAAAAAGGGAATCCTATATCTTTCAGTTAAAATAACTTTTCAAACTTCATCGAACATATAAATTTTTTTCACACATTCAAGTGCATCAGCACTGCTAGTATGTGCAGGGAACAAGTGATATTCGACCAATTCCTTTTAAAAAACAAATAATACAGCTCCAAAGTTATTTTTAGATTTTTATTTTTACAGATATTTACAAAATCCCTCTTTTGTGGACATAAAAATAGAATAATCAAACAAAAAGTAACTTTTTAATTCTTAAATATATCTTCAGATCAGATTATAATATTAATTCATGCAGCGCTAGAATGCAAATAAGAGATACCGCAATGGAAGAATCAATTCGGTTAGGCTCGACCCGAAATACTGAGAGATATTCATAATCTTCATCTTCTGAACTGGAAATAATCTCTCCTTCTTCTTTTTCTTCTTGCTGATTGAACTCGACATACACACAATTTATTAAATTAAACAATAAGAAACCCCAAAGTATTGTCCTTGTGCTAAGCTACATTTTTTTTTTTTGAACTTTAACTAGAAAAATTACTTATTTCAAACTTACTTATTTACCTTCATCAAACATAATAATTTCTCGCGAGTTTTTTTTCAGATTTTTGTTTTTAAAGCTCTTTAAACATTTCCCCTTTTTTTGAGGGGAATAATCAGACACAAAATAATTATTTATTTCTTAAATAACTTCAGATCAGATGATAATCTTAATCCGTGAACTAGAATACGATAAATGAGAGACAATAAGCGAGGAGATACCACAGGAGAGGAATCAATTCGGTTCGGAGGGACCCGAAATACCGATGGGGAGTCAAAATCTTCGTCGTCTGAACCGGTGATTTCTCCTTCTTCTTTGTGTTCTCGCTGCTCGAACTCAACTTCTTCTTCCTTTAATTCTGTTGAAGTTTTACTAAATTTCGGACTCTTTTCGCTCATAATTTCCTCTCTACTTGCATGCATTGAAAATTCTTCTCTCTCTGCCTATTTTACTGATAACGTATGTCCATAGCAAACCCGTGTGGAAGAAGATGTATTTGTAAGGACACTAGTAGAATGAGGAGAGTGTTCGTATTCGGTGTTTTAGCCGTTTCGTAATTGTGGAAAAGGAAAAATCGCAGAGAAGTCCCTAACCTTTGTGGACTTTTATAATTAAGGTAGAACTTCTTCTTAAATAAATCGGGCCAAAGTTCTCGACTGCAAGGAAACAGATTGATGGGCATATATGTAAATTCAGTAAAAAAAGAAGTAATAGGGAAACGATAATGATGATTGTTGTCCAAAATTGTCGTTGAGAATTGAGAGAGAACAAAAAGATTAACGTGCCATCGTATTTTTGAGTAAACGATAAAAAAATACAAAATTACACTTCGTACCTATCTCCTGTTTTGAAGCACGTTAACAAAACTTTTGGGAAAAAAAAATCATCGTTAAGGACAATATTTGCTAATTAATCAAGAGTTAGATAATAATTTGATGAAATAAAGTTAAGGACACAAATGTTATAATGAATAAAGATTATGGATCTTTAATATTATTAAAATGTGGTGTACTTTTAAAAGATGTAGTGTGAATATAATCCGAATTTTTTATTTGATGCACTAATTATAATTGCAGTTAAAGTCCTTGATCTTTGTTCATCAAAGCACTTAGATGTCACCAACTATTTTCATCGGATTATTATCGTCGAACTTTCATAATTTGCCCGTCGTATTTATCAAAAAAATTAAATGAATATTTATTTAGATTTTAAATTTACTTAATATCTTACCATAATTAGTGTTTATGAATATTTATTTAGATTTTAAATTTACTTAATATCTTACCATAATTGGTGTTTATGAATTAAACCCCGAATTGAGTAGAACCGACTAAAAAGAAAGAATTGGAACTAAATTGGAGTTTGATGGATGGAATTGAAGAGTTACTGGGAAGTTAGAAGTTAATTTTAAGCTATCTCTTTGGTAAACTGCATGCAAGTTTCCGCCTATTTAATAGCCTCTTTGGCACTTTGTTGTCCCATGTCACCCTTTCCATGGAGCAAAAAAAAAAATATTTTCTTCTTATCATTTCTTTTAATTTTTTTGTTTAAATGATAAATAAGGGTCGTTTGATTGTAAATGTGGAAAATGAGTGAAAAGAAAATGTTTTATAGGGAATTGAATTGCCTAGAAATTGTTTTACTGAGAATTGTAATTAATTGTATTTGATTTGTATAATTTTCCACCTAAAAAATGTTGAAAATGTTCCATTGGTGTGCATCCAATAGGAATTGAATCTACGAAGAGTCCTCCAATATTTTTAATGTGGTGTCCCATATTGCGAAATCGCCATTAGAGGTAGTAAGCTTGCACCATCTGATATAATCGGCAATTGTTGTTTTCTCTAAAACTATTCTAATTGTGAATATAGATAGAATTGATGCCCTTAATAAGATCGTGATGAAGGTGCAAGTCTTCAGCAAGGGAAAACTCATAATACTTCATACATAGAGACGGCTTTGAGGGTGTGTGAATTGAACGACCGAACAGCATGTCTCAACATTGTAGGGGCTTCAAAAACTTTTTATGGGTGTGTAAAAAAATTATATATATATATATATATATATAATTTTAAAATGTTTTATTAATTTTAAAATAAAAAAAATTTGTTATCATGTTAAGTTAAGAGGCATAATATTTATTTATGCAAATAGAGTAAAAATGCTGAATTAGCTTTATTAACCAATTACCAACTCAACAAGACAAGAAGCAGTCCAAAATCGAAAATCCAAATGGTTAAAGTGAAGAGTGAAAAGCAACCCCAATTCCCTCTTCGCCATTTCCGTCTCTTCCGCCCTTTAACCTATGAAGAACAGTCAAATATAAAAGAGAAAAAAACTCTACCGTCAATCTTTGTTACTTGCTTTGTAATAGTACAATCCGCATCGTAACATCGCATTTTAAAGGTGCCAATTGTCCACTTGTTAATTGTTATTTCGCGGTTTTTTTGGTTCTAGAAAGGTAAGTTTTTGTTTGACAATAATTGATAAGTGATTACATTTAAATTTTCCCTTTGATTTTTGCATTTTGGATGAGTCATATGTGATAAGACAAATAGACAGTTATGGCTCTTATTTAACATTATTGTATTTCTTATTCCTAAGTCTTCTACATTTTCGTTTGATTGGAAGTACACGTTTGATATCTATTGAACAAGATTTATTTGAACATATTGATTACAAAAGTTTAATTAGTGAGCTTAATTATAGAAATGCGAGAAGAAATACTTCTATATGATTTGTTGCATTTCAAGGTTTACACATGGTATTTTCTGCTTTTGATATCAAGGTTTGCTAATATAGAATTGCACGAAAAGATTAGTAGGTTGGATGGTTCTTCACTTCTTTGTTGATAACATATGAATTTTGATAAAGTTTGGAATGTGCTTTTGAGCTTTACTTGTACTTTTTTATTTATGACATCACAAAAAAAAAACTAATATTTAAATACCACATTTTTACAATGAAATAATATTATTGAAATATATTTTTTTTAATTAAATGAAAGGGGACCATTTTAGAATGTCACACGAGGCACCTAAAACTTCAGGACCGACCATGTTCCTACACACATCTTCGGTAACCATAGACTCTATATTGATCTTGTTAACCGTAATATAAAGCTCTTTAAAATCAACTAAACCTTTGAAAATGAGCAGCACCCACAATTTTTTTTGTCAAGCTGACATTTCGATCATTCTCTCCCATGCAAGTTCATAGTTAATTAATTGGGCATTACTCTGTATTGAATAAGTGGGACTATGATTGTTCTCTCTCTTTCTGAAGAGAACAGAAATGAAAAGGGAAAGAGAGATCCTTGAAAATTTAATTTGGATGTTAAACCTCTCTCGAACGAGCCTACCATAATTTTTTTTTAATTATTATTATTATTATTATTTTAATACGAACAATTCACATTTGTACAAGACTCTACAAACTCCATGACTTGTCAAATTTGTTGTAGTTGAATACATTCTCAATAAAATTAACTTAGCCTTTTTGCTTTATAAGGTAAATAAATTTTCGAAAATCCAGAGGGAGACTGACTGGTTAATGAATTATTGGTACCTTTTAATGAATTCCGGTCCCATACCTCTAGTACATATTGAACTGAATTATTGGAAGAAAAAAAAAAAAAAAAAAAAAATTAAAAGTCCATTCGTCACCATCTACCGTAATGTCAAAAACGGCACAGATCGTATTGGCAAACCAGCTTTTTGTTTAATATCAAATTGGTCCATGAAGTTTTGAAATTGCCAAATTGGCACCTAGAGAAAAGTAGCACAAATAATGAACCACCCCCTAGCCATTGACTAGATAGGTTGAGTAGAGAAAATTACCTAAAACCAGGTATTAAAGTTTTCAAATTCAAAAATTAGGTATAAGTTTTATTTAATCAAAAATCAGGTTTTAATTAAATCTAATTTTATCCCTCCCGTCACTTCCCTTCCCTCCCTCTCTCTCCCTCTTCACTGGTGGTCGCGCCGCACGCGTGGTCGATCTGCTGTGTGCCTTGCTGGGACCTGCATTTCCAAGATTTGATGCTAAATTTTTGGTGTATGTGGTGGTGGTGGATGGGGGCTTTGGTGGTGGTGGTGTTTGGGGTGACAGTAACTTTGGTTGGATGTGGTGGCGATTTGGGGATTTTTTAGTAAGGTGGTGGTTGCAGTGTGGTTGAGCTGAGGATAGAAGATATGATAGTTGTGGTGGCGGTTGTGATGGAGGTGGTGGAGGCGATTATGGTATGGTTTGGTGTTGGTGGTGGTGAGGTCTCCAGGGATTTTGGCAGTGGGGAGACATTTTTCTGGTTATTGGTGCTGCAGTGGTGATGGTACTGGTTGTGGCGGTGGTGTTACAGGTGGTGGTGGATCTGGTTGTGGTGGTGAGGTGTTGGTTTTTATTTTTGTTGTTAAAGTGGTGGTGGTGGTTTCCATATTTTGGTGGTGTTGGGGGTTTGAGTTGATTTTCCATATTTTAGTTCTGTTCATGTAAATCGTGCAGTCGGAAATTCTAGTGCTCGATCAGAGTTGGTAGTGTCGGCAAACCTTTTTTGATCTATGACCAGATCACGATTTGACTACCGGTAGTTCGTTGTGACTGTTTATGACCGATTGTGACTGATTAATTGTGACTCATAACCAATTGTGACCGATTGTGACTTGAAATTCTGGAAATTCTTGGAAGTTCTAGATCTCTTTAAAGCTAGAAAATGCAAACCAAAAAGAGGTGGTGCTACAAGTATTCTGATGATTTGAAGATTGATTGTAATTATCTTTGCTGTTGAATAGAATTATAATTTTGGTTATATAAGTTCGCTTTAAATTAGTATTTTTGATAGGCAATGGATTCGTAAGTTGATTTTTGGTATCAATTTTTGTTCAGCCCTGCTTTGTAGCAACACGAATGAACTGTGCAATGAGATTTCGATTGGACAGAAATTTGAATTTCCTATTGCTGCTGACATGATTTTTCTCTTCTTTTAGTTTTTTGATAAAATAATAGTAGTTACTTTCTGGTATTATGCTGCTGTGTAATTTTTGGATGAATCAATTGTATTCAGAAGTTTGTAAACAATTTTCGTCACTTCTTTCTGGTGGTGGATTGTGGTGTTGGTCCCTTGTGTAAGCAGATTTGTTTGTGGTGACCATTTGTGACCAAATATGTGTATACTGTGACTGGTTGTGACCTATTCAAGTCACATTCGGTCACAATTGACACAAAATTGTCCACAGACAGTCACACTTAACACGAATTTGGTCACAGTTAATCACATTGAGTACACACTTGGTCACAATTAGTAACAGATGAGATCTGACAGCAATTTGATTATATAAAGTGATTTGAAATTTTTTCGATAATTTTTTTAAGACGTGGAGGCAGGGTAGGTGGATCCATGAGAGTGAGGGTGTTATTCAATTTTTTATTTTTTAGAAATCTTTAATTCGTCGGAGTGACCGCTCCGGAGTGTTCGCCGAAAAAGTCGTCGGAAGTTTGCCGGAAATCTCGCCGGCCAGAAACGTCGCCGAAGCAATTGTAGTGTAGGGAAGGAAGGTGGTGTAATAAGGTGGCATTGGTATAAATAATTAATGTACATTATATTATTTTTTAATATTTAATAAATTTATTTATCACCTGATTTTTAAAATATTTTAATAAGTTTGTTATTTATGAAATGTGAACTTTAAAACTAAAAGTTATACATTGTTCCCGGTTGAGTATTACGCATTACGCTTATGGTTAATGGTCTGATCCTTATTTCCCATTGGGTATTTTAGCCCATTCACGTTATCGTGCCTTCTGTGTTGGGCTTTTATTTCTTCTTACAACAATTAAAAACTAGCCCATACCAATTTTTATTTTAGAGCTTAAATATGTTATTTCACTTTTTACTTATAAGTTGATAAGCAAGTTCCTACAAAAGCATTATACATTTACTACACTGTCATTAACGGGCTAGTTTTACCTTTGAAGGTCAATGTCGATAAATTCGCGCTTTAGCTTACCTCTCTAGATCAAGTCTCACGAAACAAAAAACTAACAGTCAACGTGCTCAAATCGATCTGAGCAAATGTAAAAAAAAAAAAAAAAGAAAGAACCCATCGTTCTTTGGAATCCTCTACCTACAGGTGATCCCTTTGCGAGTTTGGCCAGATTGGCCATGTAGATATGGTGAACTGGAGTGGGCGAGTTTAGGGTCGTTCACGCTGTCATTGCCTACAAATACCATTTCCCGGATCAGTTATAATTTCAAGGGGTCCTCGATTCATAATTCAATATATTTCTAACCAACTGCGTACCTTCAAGAACTTCAGAGCGAAAACCATTGCCGCTACTTTCAGATTGATTTGCTACAGGCTCAACGACAGAATTTGGTGTGTTTTTGCCTTTGCTTTGAACATTCTCTGGCGGTGTAGATATTACAAGCACGAAAGGATCTACAGAAGTTGCTTTTTTACGCTTCTTATTGTCTTTCTTCACGAGATCTTCATCCAAATGCAAAATGCCAAAGAAATACAAACATAGGAGATTGATAGCATGGCAAGATTTGGATAATATTTCACGAATTGAGAAAGATAAACAAATGGGGAGAAAACAAACCCGAATCTGTGCCTCTCCCACGAGCATACAAATTCATGAGGCAAAGTGCTGCATCCACGACGTCTGAGCTATTAACTCTCACTATGTGTACCTACAAAAACACGATGCTTTAGAATAGAAAAGTAATCTTCAATCTTCATATGAGCATATATACACATACAAATGATGAAACAATAACCTTCAATTTGCAAGGTTCGACCAAAACAAAAATCAATATATCTCCCTTCAGTAACCTGTGAGATACCGAAAAACCCTTCCATCCAGCACTCAAACCATTCCTCTCCAGTAAATAAGACGTTTTGTATTCATTTCCCCATTCATCCACCAAAACAACAGTGGAATCATGTTTCGGCAAGTGTAGGTTGCAGAATTTCCTAGGCAGATGCTGTCATTAAAAGCATTAGCGCATAGAGCTCCATCTTGTTCACCAATGTGTCGTAGAGCACATCTAGCTAAGCTTAAAAATATGTACAACTGCTTTTTAAGCTCTTATTTGTAAAATATAATTTTAAATTCTCTTCTCTTAACTTTTGAGAAAAGTAGCTTTTAAGCTTAGCCAAACTTGCTCATATTTTTAAAAACTGTGTAAAATTTCAGGCTTACCAGCCAAAATCCATGAGATACATTTGATGGGAGCATACACTTGATAAAATTAGGGGCTTCACTTGCTATACTAGCCAGCACTCTATCTGCTCGCTCCATAACCGAAAATTGGGCTTCAATATCGTCATACATGTCACTATACCTTGCCCTCTTTCGTACAATGCTGGGGTAGATCACAAAATCAGAAAATAATCCAAATTGTAAAGCCATTCAAATAAATTGCTGACCTTCCAGATTTCTTTGAATTATCTGAAGCCACCTAGTCAAGAATACAGGTAATTGCGTCAATTTACTGAACATATTCTAAACCACGTAAAGCATTAAGTCTCCTCACACATCGCATAGGCTAATGAGAGGAATAAGATAAACAATGATCATTTATATGAGCCATCAAGTTGAGTATCCAACTAATACATTATGCAGGCAACGTGATTTTAAAGGTAAAATCTCACTCACTTAAATATGAAATGATTATTTGGACTAATCCTCTTGTTGAACTTTTAAGATGTAATTTCAAGACTGAATACCATATTGTGGGGCATGTTAGGGATAAAATCAACATTGGGTCTAGATAAAAACAATAATCAACATATATGGGGTTGAGTTACTACTCTATACAAAGTTGACCATTAAAATGGAACCCGAGACTCAATACGTGAAATTCAAGAACCATATAAAACGATATACTACTATCAGCCATCTTCTAGAAAATGTTGAGAAAATAAAATTCTATAATGTTAATAAACTTCGGAGAATAATTCGCATGAATTTTGTGTGTAATATTATGTCATTGCGAATGATTCACCCGTTACATTCCCCGGCTTTTTTCTTTAAAAGGAGATCAAAGGATTTCACAGTCATCCCAAAGGAGGCTCAGACCTAGTCCCATTGACCTGGCTTCACTCTTACCACTCTAGCTAAGCTTTGGCCTCTACATTCCCCAACTTTTTTTTTGACATTTACCCAACAAAGAGTCCCATCAATTACAATGTGGAAAATATCAGACGAGATTTTGTAAGATCAAATGTCTTAAATTATATCACGGTCATAAGCTACCATTTGGAACAAAGATTTTCATGAACTCTGAAAAATGAAATTAACATAAAGAAAATCGGAAACCACGCAACAAGATTCGGTACAACCTCATTCACCAATTAGCGGTGTCTGGCGTAATCTTAGTTCGTCACAAAATTAGGGTTTCAAAAGTGCGACCTTTCGGTCACCGAAAAGACACAAAGCAGAACAAATTACATATATATTATAGGAAAACCAAGAGAACCCACATTTAAAACTGCTCCAATTTTCTTTCTCTGAGCCAATTTTTATTTTTTTGTAAAGAAACTCAATAATATCAGCAAAAATAATAGATATCATGCTATTCATTATTCAAGAACCACAAATAACACAAAAATGCAACTCACTCCATTATGCTTCGATTTGAGAGTTTTGGGCTTCTTTGTAACTATCTTTTTCTTGGTTCCCATTTGCACTGTCTTCTTCTTTTCCTATCAAATAAAAAATTACAATTACAAGAACGAAAATCACAGGCAGAAATTAAAAAGAAAAAATTAAAAAGACCTTGGATGAAGAATGAGAATCAGTAAAGTTTTGGATTTTAATCTCATGTAATTCTTCTTTTTGTTTCATGGTTTCCATGGCGATTCCTGTCCTGTCTGTCTATTTCTACAACCTGGTATACATTTTATGAAAACGAGTGTAGTAAGAAAGAGCCGAAACAGACACCGAAATGGAATTAAGCAGACAGTAAATGAGGACCCACTCAGCGGAAATATAGCGTTGTTGTATTTTCTTGCGAGACAGCCAGGAGTTTAGGATCAAAGTATTAAGCAGGCCAGGAGTTTAGCACAACCAGTGCTACTATGTAATAATTGAACTTAAAATCATATTTTAATGATTGATAAATTAGACCAAGTGTTACTATTTAATAACCAAACTTAAAATTGTATATCAACAGTCACTAAACTATGCACTGTATTAACCATTCACAGGGGCGGAGATAGGACTAGGGTGGGCTCCAAGCCCAACCTATGTAAAAAAAAAAAAAAAAAGAATTTGGTTGAAGCCCAATTTAGTCCACTGTCCAATCCAATAGCCACAGTCCAAACCAATAGCACAATTTTGGTTAAAGCCCAATTTCCTCCTCTCAATTCGGGAAACCCAATTTCATCTAACCCCCTTTTACTCTCTTTACTTGAAACACACCAAACTGTCTGTCACTCTCTCAAACCTGAAGCAGGATCTGCTCCAGCTCCGCCCTTGCCGACTGCCTCCAAAGTCCGTTCGTCGCCGAACGGCTGAAGTCCAAAGCCCGTCCGCAGCTCCACTGAACCGCCGCGACACCAACCAACTGACCAAGGTAAGGTCTTCTTTCTAAATCTAAAATCTAGATGAATCGATGATGTAGTAAATAATAATGAAATGCTTAATAAATAATAATGAATTGTTCACATTAATGTTTAATAAATAATAATGAATGTTTAATATCTAAAATCTGAATGTTTAATAATCTAGAACTCACTTCCAATAATAATGAAATGCTTAATAAGTAATAATGAAATGCTTTGCTCACATTAATGTTTAATAAATAATAATGAATGTTTAATATCTAAAATCTGAATCAATGTTTAATAAATAATAATGAAATGCTTACATTAATGTTTACCTGTAACAGGGAGGACCAGAGGAGTGAGGACCAGTTTTGATACTCGGATTTTGTCTCCTCAAAGCTCTTCAACGGTCAGCCTGTAATTCCAATTTTTCTCCAGGTTTTTCACCTTTCTGCGCACAAAATTGAAGTGTTAAAATGCTTCTAATTTTTGAAAGTGAGTTCTTGCTTAATTGCTTTGGCATGGATTTCTTATTTAGCTAACCAATAGACTCATTACCGATAATTTGACATTTTTCGTGAAAATATTTAGTGTTTCTAACTTTTTATTTGGCATTGGTGGTTTGCTTGGACGTGTGTGTGAAAGAAGTTGGGGGTAGAACTAGAAAGAGAGAGTGAATATGCGTATTTATGAATTATGATGGCATTGTTTTGAAGTTTTTGTGATATTTATGCTCTTAAGTTTAATATAGAGGAAGATCGACCTTCTTCCAAGAAAGGAAGAATTTTGTTATCTTTCTTTTCAAAGAGTAACAAACATGTGAAGACGAAAATTCGTAATAAAATGGATGATGGTTTTCTGGCTGATTGTTTAACACTAAACATTGAACGAGATTTTAGTATGAATTTAGATCTAGATTCTATTATAAATGAATTTTATGCTATAAAAGATCGTCGGGCACAACTGTAATAGATAACATTGTATTACAATTTTTCTTGTTATATATAAATATTATTCGTACATTACGTTTTAAAAGTTTTAGCCTCCCGTATGATGAATACCTGGCTCTACCCCTGTCCATTCACCACTTAAGTCGACGCTGTTTGTTGAACCTAACGTATCTTTCCACGTGGGGATCGTATTAAACATCCACCCATATCCACATAAGCAAAGCTGTTTGCAAAACACGATTTAGGCTGTGATTTTCAATGTCATATCGAGGAATAATAGGGTCTTCTTTCATCAATAAGACATTGAAAATCTCATTTTGTGAACATTCCATAGTAAATTTGGGTAATCATTTAGATACAATTTTAAGCTCATATATTAAGTAGTAACACTTTGTATACTTCAATGACCATTGAGATATTATTTTAACTTCAAATATTAAGTAGTAACACTTGATATTGTTCAATGAACATTCATTTTACACTGGGTATTTGAGCTATCTATTTCAGGAAATAGGTGTTGAAAAATGAAATGTAGAATTCGTTCAAGACAGTTATTGGTTGTACGAGTTTTTGAGTTAGTAATTTTACTTTACTACTGCCTTGACTTTAGATTGTAATTTTATCACAAAATATCAAATGGGGAACTTGTTAGGTATTTAATATAATTGGCAAATTTGTGAACAAAAATGACTAAAGTTGATATGTTGAAAAAAATGAAGGAGTAATGTGCAAATAGTGAAAGTTGTGTTATTTTAGGTCTAAGGTTCGAAAATGGAAAAGAAGGAAAACAACGCTAAATTTCGCTAGACTGTCGTCAAGGTTTGGCTCGAGCATCAGAAACAGAAACTTTATCGCCCGATTGTCGCCTCGCCTTCGTTTGAACGAAAATTTGTCGCTCGACTGTCGCTCAACCCTCGCTCGAGCGACAATGTCATTCAGGAATTTTTTAATTTTTTTTATCCAATCCATCCATTCCCTAACCTACATATAAACATCCAAACGCCACATAACGATTTTACAAGGTTGAACATTGAGAGAAATACATTCCTTTGAGATCATCTTCATATATTTTGCTTTCAACTTTTGTCCTGTTATTGGCTATTGGCCGTGAAAACATCAAATTCACAATCTAAATACCAAACTGCTACTTAATTCATATTAGTTAGAGACTCTGAAGATTAAGAGAAAGTAACTGGATTTTCAATTGTTGAAGAACGCAGTGTTCTTCATGAATCTATATGAGATAGACGATTTCACAAAGTTGGGAGTTACTGCATGAAATCGCAGTCCAGGAGAGCTTTTGAATCTACAGTTGGGAGTTGGTGTAGGAGCACAAAATCTAGAAGAGCTATTAGAATTGCAGCCATTAGGTCAGATAGTACGTGTCGTCGTTTAGTCGGTAGACTGTAAGTTATAAATCATTTATAGTAGATTGTTTCCAAGGGTTTCTCCGTAGTCAATTTTGTATTATTTATCACTTTCATAATTGCGGTAATTTCACATAGAAAAATTTGAATTGCGTGATTAACCATCTAAAAAATAATTAATAGTGACTTGTTACTATTTAATTGTTAAATAATTTTAATTACGCATAATCACCTATTCACCTCCCTCCCCCCTCTAGGTGTAGTTTGAGTTCAACTTCATATTTTCAGTATATATATGGGTTAATTAACAGATGACATTTAGAACGGAAAGCAAGATTTTCTCTTCGCATCATTTTTCCTTTTTCTGGGTTTCTGCTTTGCATTTCGTTTTGTTACATGGTGAGCTTCTCGTCGTTCTTTTTCAGGTCCTCGATCTCATCCTCTAAATTTTTCATCAGCCCTTTAACCTCCAAAAGTTTCGCTTCAAGATCTCTAATATCTACTTCTGCTTTAGCCCTTTCATGTTTTTGGATTCAATAATCACTTGGGATTCACGTGAAAGGCTTACAAGCTTATATAGCCGTGCACGTAGAAATCAAAACTCCAAGCCTAAACCCTCTATAGAGTTTTTTCACAACTTCCAAAATGATGAAGAGATGTACTAATCTTGGCAACTCTTGCAGCATCTGCAATATTAATAGTTTCGGAAATCACTCCATCAACTAATTTACTATTAAGGCCTTGGACAATATGCTTGTGAAGGAATCTTTTTTTTGGCTGGAGCACGGCTCCTAATATTTTGTTTGGAAGATTCTGTGGTATCTCCAAGTCTAGAATTAAACCGTTAACATGAATATTGAAATCTTTGAGATTTTTCACGTCTTTAAAGTCAACAGAATATTCTTATAATCTGATGCCATCCATAATTCTGGAGCCAAATTCATCGTTTTCTTTCTCAGATCGATCTGCTTCAGGCTCACTATCAGAAATAAATATCGTTGGTTTTCTCTTGATGAATGTCTACGGCAGATAGCTGTTGTTTCACACTTTCACTAATCGGTGCTCTTTCAGTCTTTCTTCCATTTGCACAAATACCATTTTCAGTGAAACATTTCACGTATTATCTCTTGGAAAATGTTCTGGGAAAGTAGTAAGGAGAGGTAGACGTAGGGGCGGACCCAGCTCAAGCCCAGTGCAGGCAGATGCCTGCACTGGACTTTGGGCCGCCCCAAATTTTCAACAACCCAATACTTTAAAAAAAAAAAAAAAAAGTTAGGCCTATTGAAGCCCTGCAAATTGCAACCCATAACCATTACAATACGCCTACATCAACAGAGAATTGAGAGTCTGAGTCTGAGATCGTGAGACGCCCCTGCAGCCACACCGTCGCCGAACGCCCCTGCAACTCTTGGTGAGTTTTCTATAATTTCTATTGGTATTCATCTGCTACAAGTGTTGTTTTTGTTGCCTGTTGGCTGCCCCTCATGCCTATTTCAATGTTTCATGTTTGGGGAAAATCTTAAAACCACGACACCGATGGGCGGTGGTCATGGCTGGGAGGAATTAGGAAATAAGAAGAAAATAAGTTAAATAACCACAAATGTTGTTGGCTACTTGGCTTGTTGCAGACTTGCAGGCTGCAACACTTGGAGTTGTTGCCTGTTCAGGCCGTTTGGGGAAATAGCCAAATAGGAATAACCAGTTAACCACTAAGGCACTAACCATATAACCAAGTCACCGGTGGCTGGGACTTGGGAGGAAATAGGAAGAAAATAACTGCAGCAAGTTTTGTTGGCTTGTTGTTGATGTCTTGCTGACTTGCTGTTGGCTGTTGCCACTTGCCTTTTTGGGGAAATAGGAAGAATAATTACTAAGGCACTCACCAGTAACCAGTCAAGAGTCACCAATGCACTATCACTATGAGTTTGGTTGTTGCTTGTTTGGGAAAATTTTGAAACCAAGTAATGCTATTTAATAAATAGGTAATTATGAAGGATAGATTGTGCAATTGAATTGGAGATGACTGGATGAATGATAGCCTTATTGTTTATGTGGAGTAAGATATATTCTTAAAGATTGATAATAAGACGATTGTACAAAGTTAACTGCCCCTTGTTGAATTCATGTTGTAGTTCTTTGAGCATAGTTAACTGCCCCTTGTTGAAAATGCCAACCTTTTTAATCTATGATTGTTGATGTTTATCTGTGCTGATTTTTTCTTTAGGTGGTAATGGTATTGGTGTTTTATAACATATGAAAATCAATATTTGGTGTGAGTTTCTTTATATGACTTTTTTTACAAATTTGGTTAAGTTGAATTTTCCTTTTCTCGTCGAGTTGTTCTTTTTAAGATTTCTTTTTGGGCTTTTCCTTATCATAGATGCTCTGCAAAAAAACAAAGATTCAATATGTGCACATTGTAGCCATGAATCGAAAAATTTTGCATATTGGTTTTTATATTTTGTTAGTTGACTTGTTGATATCAAATGGGATTCCAAAGAAATGTTGTATGTGACATTAAGGATAGGAAGATTTTCTAAATTGCAAACTGCATTACATTCAAGAGTTGTTTTAGAGGCTCTATGGTTTTAATCAGAGTGGAGGTGGGAGACCAATTTAGATGGAGATAGGAAATGTGTTTGAATTGTGGGCTTAGCAGTTTATATCTAGCCTTAGCAGGTATGTAGATAAAATAAAATGAGTCTCGCATACAGCTTATATATCTTCAGGCAATGAATGGTCATTTAAACATTTTAATGCCAACCATTAAGAATTTTGGTGGGAGTGTGGAAGTTTTATTTATCACAGATGGTTTGAAAGAAATTTGATTTGGTCACAGCCTAGCAATTTAGGGGCAATCAACAAAATTTCCTGGATCCGCCCGCACTGGAAAGATTTTCTGGGTCCGCCCCTGGGTAGACGAACATGTTGGTAAATGGTTTTATAGTGGTGAAATGGGTCAACTTTGAGCCCAATTTCAGTGGGACTCGTGCCTTATTTTTAACGGGACCTAGCATTTTCATGTTCTACTCTGCAAGAGGACTAACGTGATATATTTATTTATCGAAAATCATTTAGTATTGAATGAAATATTTAATGTCTAAATAACTCACTTGGAACTATTAAATAGTGAATAATTTGATTTATTGAAAAATTTTCATACACTTGTCCTATATAGGAAAGTTATGAAACTTTTGTGTAGTTTATATAGTGTAAGTTTGGGAATTGGGTTTGAGCCCCAAGGGGTACCAATAGCCTTTAGAAGGGGGAGACCTATATCTTATGGGATTCGGTCCAAACCCCACACGCGTGCACCGCTGTCGGCCTGTACGGCACGAGCCCGGTCCGGTTCGTGTGCAGGTGCCTCATTGTACTATATTATCTTTTTAGACAAAATTTATTTATTTTTGGATCAAATTGTAATTAATCAAATTATTGGGTACTTAATAAAATTATTTTTTATTAATGGGCTTGTTTTCATAAATATTATTTTTGATTGACTGTTAACTAAATAATTAACGCCAACTTTAATCGAATCATGATGCTTGTTCGGATTTTTGGGACTTGTCTGAATAGTGGTGACTGTTCTGAAGAGGCTTGAAGAATGTTCGAATGACTACGAATAATTCTATAAATTGCCAGCCCTACTGCCAAAATAATCACACCATTTTCATTGCAAATATTCTCTGCATTGAATCTCATTATCCCTCTCTCTCGTTTTGATATTCAATTCGAAGAAAATACACTTTGTTGAGTTCGCTGGAACACCTGCAGATTACTGTGCTTCTTCGTAGGAGACGAAATTTATTCTATCCTGGGAAACGATTGCTGGACGACTTTAGCACATTTTGAAGGCAGTAAATTCGTTTTAAGGAAACATCGTGAAGTCGGTGGGCTCGAATTAATTTTTAGATTCTGTTGATCATACTGTTACTCTGTGCATATTTCATTAAGGTAATTCAGTCAGATTGTCTTGAAGGGGATACTCCAGAAACAACAATCTTAAAAGGAATTTTATTTACTTTTTGAGTTTATTCTGTTTCTACTCCTTCTCGTTTATCTTCTGATTGTGTTTCAGAAATGACGACTCTTGGTACTACTACACTTCCTAATATTAGTATAGAAAAATCAGATAAATTTAACGGGTCAGATTTTAAGCGTTGGCAACAGCAAATGCTTTTTTATCTGATAACATTAAGTTTGACAAAATTTTTCAAAGAAGATGTGCCTTCATATATCGAGGAGGATTATGATGTTGAGAAATTGGCTGTGGTTGATACATGGAAACATTCTGATTTTCTGTGTAGAAACTATGTACTCAATGGGCTGGACAACACATTATATAATGTGTATTGCAATGTGAAGTCTGCAAAAGAACTGTAGGAATCCTTGGACACCAAGTACAAAACTGAAGATGCCGACACGAAGAAATTCATTGTTGGTCGATTTTTGGATTACAAAATGGTTGATAACAAGACTGTCATATCCAAAGTTTAAGAACTTCAAATTATACTCAGTGACATCCATGCTGAAGGAATGAAACTTAGTGAATCATTTCAAGTTGCTGCACTGATTGAGAAGTTATCGCCTTCGTGGAAGGACTTCAAGAATTACCTTAAACATAAGCGGAAGAAAATGAAACTTGAAGATATCATTGTCCGGTTGAGAATAGAAGAAGATAATCGCAAATCTGAAAAGAGGAATGACACATCTAATTCGTTGGAATCAAAGGCCAACATTGTGGAAGGAGGCTTAAAGACCAACAAGAAGAGGAAGCACAATGGCAAAGGGCAAATTGGTTCTTCAAAAACTGTTAAAAAGTTCAAGGGCAGCTGTTACAATTACGGCAAGGCAGGACATCGGTCCAAGGATTTTCGAAAGCCTAAGAATGCCAAGGGAAAAACTCATCAAGCAAACGTAACAGAACATGACAACCTTTCTGATAAGGTACAAGAAATGAATCTTTCAACGGTCGTTTCTGAATGCAACTTAGTTGGTAACACTAAGGAATGATGGGTGGATACTTGAGCCACTCGACACATATGTTCAAATCGCGAGATGTTCTCTACCTACAAAGTCATGGATAATGAGGAACAACTCTACATGGGAAACTCTTTATATTCTAAGGTTGAAGGACATGGAAAGATAGTGCTAAAAATGACAAGTGGAAAGAAGCTCACTTTGAACGAAGTTCTTCATGTGCCCGATATTCGAAAGAATTTAGTATCTGGTTCCTTGTTAAGCAAAAACAGGTTTAAGTTAGTATTTGTCTCGGACAAATTTGTACTTACAAAGAATGAAATGTTTGTAGGAAAGGCCTACCTAAATGAGGGGCTCTTTAAGTTGAATGTAATGACTATTGTACCTCCTATGAATAAAATTACATCTTCTTCTTACTTGATTGAGTCATTTAATATTTGACATAAACGATTAGGACATGTAAATTATAATACTTTGCGTAGACTAATCAAATTGGATTTATTATCAAAATGCGATTTAGATCCCAATCACAAATGTGATATATGTGTAGAAGTAAAAATACCTCGTTTACGCTTTCGTTCTGTTGAAAGAAGTACCGAACCACTAGACTTAATTCACACCGATATATGTGATTTAAAGTTTGTGCAAACTAGAGGTGCTAATAAATACTTTATCACTTTCATCGATGATTGCACTCGATATTGCTATGTGTATTTACTCAAAAGCAAAGACGAAGCAATTGAATTGTTTAAACACTATAAGTTAGAGGTTGAAAATTAACTTAACAAAAAGATTAAGCCTATAAGAAATGATAGAGGAGGTGAATATGATTCTCCGTTTGAACAATTTTGTTCGGAATATGGAATTATTCACCAAACTACCGCCTTATTCTCCTCAATCTAATGGCATTGCTGAACGCAAGAATCGAACATTAAAAGAGATGATGAATGCTACGTTGATAAGTTCTGGATTACCGAAGAACTTGTAAGGGGAAGCTTTGTTTTCTACCAATTATATTCTCAAGAAATTGTCACATCGAAAAACGCACAAGATACCTTATGAATTATGGAAATATCACAAACCTAACTATAAATATTTAAGGGTATGGGGATGTTTGGCTAAGGTAGCATTTCCTAAACCTAAAAAGGTTAAGATATGACCTAAAACAATTGATTGTGTGTTCATTGGTTATATCTATCATAGTAGTGCATACAAATTTATGGTACATAAGTCTGAAATACCCGACGTGCATGTTAATACGATTATTGAATCAAGGGATGCTACATTTTTCGAAAATGTTTTTCCTTATAACTTGCAAAGTGAATCAAATTCACTAAAAAGACCTAATAATGAGATTATAGATCAAGAATCTATAAATGAAGAAGAACCTAGACGAAGTAAGAGGGATAAGACGACAACCTCATTTGGGCCTGATTTTCTAACATATTTCTTAGAAAATGAACCTCAAACTTTTAAAGAGGTTATGTCATCAACTGAAGCTTCATTTTGGAAAGAATCGGTTAATAATGAAATAGAAATCATACATGGGAATTAGTAGACCTTTCTCCTGGTAATAAGCCATTGGGTTGTAAATGGATTTTCAAAAGAAAAATGAAAGTAGATGGATCTATTGACAAGTATAAAGCTAGACTTGTCGCTAAAGGCTATAAGCAAAAAAAAAGTCTTGATTATTTCGATACGTATTCACCAGTAACAAAAATTACTTCAATAAGTATGCTTATTGCGATAGCAACATTGAATAATATACATCAAATGGATGTTAAAACGGACTTTCTAAATGGTGATTTAGATGAAGAAATTTATATGGAACAACCTGAAGGTTTTGTGGCACCAGGACAAGAAAAGAAAGCTTGTCGACTTGTTAAATCACTTTATGGATTAAAACAGACTCCTAAAAAATGGCATGAAAAATTTGACACAGTAATGATGTCAAAAGGTTTCAAAATTAACGAGTATGACAAATGTGTGTATGTTAAGAGCACTCAAAATGGATATGTTTATACGTAGATGACATGCTGATTATGGGTAACAATGATACCATAATTCAAACTACTAAAAGGATGTTGACAAGTAAGTTTGAAATGAAGGATTTGGGAATAGCCGATGTTATATTAGGAATTAAGATTTCTAGAACATCTGATGGTATCATTTTATCTCAATCACACTACATTGAGAAGATCATTGATAAATTCAAGAGATATAACATTATTCTTATGAAAACATCTATGAATGCAAGTATGCATCTTGTGTTCCAATACTGGTGATATGAAGTCTCAATTGGAATACTCTCGTATTATTGGCAGTTTAATGTATGTCGTGAACCGTACCAACCTGATATTGCATATTCTATTAGTAGGATAAGTCGATATACGAGCAATCCAAGCACTGAGTATTTGAAGGCAATTGTTAGAATTTTAGGGTATTTAAAACATACCAAAAACTTTGGATTGCATTATTCGAAATATCCAGCAGTACTTGAAGGATACTGTGATGCAAATTGGATATCAGATACGAAAGACTCCAAGTGGACAAGTGGATATGTATTTACACTTGGAGGTACTGTAGTGTCATGGAAATCTTCAAAACTACATGTATAGCTAGATCAACGATGGAATCAGAATTCATTGCGTTAGACAAAGCTGGGGAAGAAGCCGAATGGTTACGAAATTTTCTAGAAGATATTTCGTGTTGGACAAAACATGTGCCTGCTATATGTATTCATTGTGATAGTCAATCAGCAATTGGAAGGGCACATAATGCTATGTATAACCGTAAATCTCGACATATACGTCGTAGACACAATACCGTTAGACAGTTGCTCTCTACTAGCATTATCTTTATAGATTATGTGAAATCAAAGGAGAATATTGCGGATCCGCTAACTAAAGGCTTAACAAGAGAGCAAGTCGAAAGATCATCAAAGGAGATGAGATTAAAACTGATAAAATAATCAAAAGTTTTCATGGTGGCAACCCAACCTAGTTGATTGGAGATCCCAGAATTTAGGTTCAATGGGACAACCGAACTATGAAAAACTTAGTACGCACTGAGGAAATTTTTTCCTACCCATTCCTATGATGAGGCAGTGCATAACTGCCGTGAAATAGGATAAGTTACACTTTTAATGATTTCTATATCTTGATTCATTCAAGTGAAGTATAGCAGAATACTCTTTATGGAAATCACCTATGTGTGTGAGAATGAGCCGCTTCTAAGAGAGTTATGTGAAAATTAATTCTCTAAAAAAATACTCATGAACCGAGAGGTGTCCAAGGTCAAAATAGACACAAACGTGAGAACCAATTGTGTTCGAATGAAACTGTGTGACTTCTATTATCTAGGTGTACACGAACGGCTGACTGTTCAGAGCATTTTGCTACTGATTGACTAAATATATCCGATAGATTTTACTAGGGAAAGTTCAAAGTCTTTGAACAGTCAGCCGTTCGTGTATATCCGATGTTGTTATTTGGAAAATAAAGCATTATTGGTTGTGACTTGCTAGTGAAAATTTTGAGGATGATTGGGTTGTTATATTTAAACACCACCTCTTTAGTAAATATGTTTTGCTATTAATAGTGGGTTATGTAAATATTCAAGACTTCACAGTAAATTACAAGTTAGTAGTGTTTGTGACTAATTGTGATCATTTGTGACATGTTTATTTTAACTTGAATGGCACATGTATCTGTGACATGTTGCGACCTGATTTTAATTGATAAATCTATTCACACACATACAATACATATTTGTCTACTAAGAATCATATAGTACTTCAATGAATATAACAAAAACAATGCAATAATTCCTTCATAAACTCTAAATACAAATATTCATCCATTATACCATTGAGTTGAAAAATCCACCAACAATTAATATCAAATTCAATTACACACAATACAATAACCACTCCTCTATTAAAAAACCATCATCAATTAGTATATTCTCCAACATATATCAACCTAATCAACCACAAAATCAATTCAATCGTCATTTTGCTCATTCATCTAACTTTGTTTTGCCTCTTCCACCATGCTTTAGTTGCCAATTGTTGAAGAGCAACGCTGCAAATCCCATCCTCATAAAATGATATTGTCATCTTAGCAAGATCACTATGTAACAAAAATTGTACATACTTGATAAAAAAAAAGGCCACAATAATGCCTACAATATTTAAAGAAGACAGCTATAAGTAAATACAAAATAAGGATGAAAATTGTTATTATTGTAAAATAAAGAGAGACAATCCTACCTATTTTGTTGTTGAAGTAAACCAGTTACAACGTTAACATTCAGCTCCATTGACTATTCAGATTTGCCCTGGTTTTCACCCACAAACCAACCATTTTCAGCGTGTAAGTATCCAAAATCATAATGTAGGACAAATTACTATGACTTCAACACATACATAAGCACCTTGACTCCGAACAACACATACATGACATTTTATAAATGTAGGAACACATCATAAACACCTTGCTCCAAACAACACATCATTTTATACAGGTTACATATTATCCAAAATTAGGCCACAAACACGTCATACATTTCACAACAATTTATTAGATCACAGACAGCCCAACACATTTTACAAAATGTATTCAGGTCATGGAAAGAAACTCTAGTCACAAATAACTCAAAATATATGTTATAGAGGTCAAATTTCAGGTCACAAGATGCCATAATCAGTATATCCATACACTACAACACTTGCTGAAAAACAAATGCACAACAAAGCTGAAAGCGTAAAAATTGATTTCACATTTTTCATAGATTTTCCAACAAGTCGACATCTTCACCCTCTTTCGATAAGAAGATTATTGAACCTCCTTCTTCCTTCTTTATTTTCTTTATCTCCTTCCTTTTATCCTCCATACTACAAGTTAAAACCTTTGAACATGCCCCCCGGGGCCCATCCCAACTGGTAAAGAAATGGGCTCTTACTTGTTGGCAGTTTAGAGATCGCGAGTTCGATTCTTGGAAGGCAAGGACTCCAGGATTAGTCGCCGAAGGACACTTGGGTATAAAAAAAACCATTGAATACTTGTAATTTCTGAAAATAAGCACAAATACAAAAATATTCACAGTGAAGCTTTTGTGATGATGGCGGGGATTTTTGCTTGATACGAGGTCTGTGCGAAATTGAGATTCCTAAATATTGAAGATAATGAATGACAAAATTGCCAAGCAGTGGATTAATAGAGTTTGAAAAGAAGATCATGTGTTCATGTATGGTAGAGAGAGAGGGGTAAAACTAATTTGGTTAGTTTTAATAAAAATCAATTTAGATTTTAATTGGAATGGTTGCTAATTGTTAGTTTTAAATATTTTTTTATTAATTATAATTAATAATCTTATTTACTACCGGAATTTTAAACTTTAACCCCTTGTTTATGAAGGTTCCAAGTAATTTTCCCATAAATAAAAGTATTTCTAGTTGATGGGCTTGAATGTTGAAGCCTAAGGCGATGGGCTTACCGTGGTTTGGGCCTAGACTTTTCAGTTTTGGCCCAATAATTTGTCCAAAAAAGCCCAAGAAGGAACCATTTTTCATGCTACCCGCTACAAGAAAATAGTAACAATAAAGTCAACCGTACCATCTTAGGATTTTATCAACAATTTAATGTCTAATATAAAAAAATAATCCCAGCTTGTAAATTTCACAAAATAATATTAATTAATTATACGGCACAAAAATCCAGAAAGCAGTGAATTCTTCACAATCAGTTTCGTAAAGAGGGAGAGAGTTTGTACAGAAACTGGGTTAAAGTCTTAAGACCTCAATTAATTAATATAATTTGCAACATTCTTTTGGTTGATAAATATTGCAACAGATCCAAAGCACATGGAACTCAGTTGACGGCCATTCCATCTCTGCACCACTAACTACGACTCTCACCTCCCATACAATATTAATCTAATTTTTATAATATATGCTACTCAGTGACATGCCTCTACACGAAATTAATGCTATGTTACTAGTAATTACTATTCACAAATTCTTGCCAAAATCTTGTTTCCTTGTTTGGTCGTGTTTTGCCATGTTCAGTATTAAGAATCCAATTATGCTATTTGTATAATGTTGAATGACAACATGATATTGATATTTCAAAAACTGTTGATTGAAAAAATCGACAGTTTTTCAAACTAATTTTATGTTTCTTCGTACTATTTTTGTACAGTATATAGCATATGAAACAAATTTTATCAATGACGTATTGTACATGATATATGAGATTTTGTGTTATCTTTTCTTTATTTCTGTCAAATGTGGTCCAATTTAAAATTATTTTCAAGATCTCAGTAAAATGATTTGCAAGTTCATTGGATAATTAGATCAAAGTTAGCTACTTACATACTCTTTTAACACCATTATTTTAGCAACATTACTAGTTTCTGCCCTTTTCAATAATAGCATCCCTCGTACGTGTTTCGTTTGATCTTTTTTCTGGCCATATTTAGCCCCCATTTCTTAAAGCTCAATTTTAACCACAAGTTTTATCAAATTTTATATTTCATCATATTTTACTAAAATCTTCTAAAAACTGATTTTTAATTAAACCAAACAGCACTTTGTATCATTCAAATGTAAAAATGTAAAATGCATGTCAGATCCATAATCTGCAGATGTCGTTTTCACAATTATTAGAACCAGTGGCCACAAATTTGCAGCTCAACTCACGTTTCCATTAAAGTAGAAACCTGAAATTGCACTATACAAAGTTCTTCCCCTACTAAAAATGGAAAAAGAAAACCCTTTAAAATATATTTCTTTTGCATTTAGTAATCAATCTCTTTTACACGGATTTTGTGGACTGTACGTAAAGCTTTGGAAAGAGAGACGTAAAGCCATATGACCACAAACAATTGACTTGTAGATTAATCAGAATGCGAATTTGAATAATACAATAACGAGGCAATGCCACAAAGCATCAAGAGAAAAATTAAGGTATTATTAAGAACAAAACACAATTAGAGTAAAAGAGAGAACAAATCTCACAAGTCATGATCCAGAGACAAATGCATACAAGTAACAAACCTACAAGTCTCATGAATTTTAAATTTTTGGGCCGGTTAATGTACACTTTTCCTTTTGTAATTTATACAAATTTCAAATGCAAAAGACAAAAATTTCAACAATATTTCCAAATCAATTCACATGATCCCATGATGCATAAGTGTAAATTACACACACAAAGACGGGGTGTGTGTGTATTCATGCCCATACTCTCCATGCAAGCAAGAACAAGGAAATTCTTCCCTTCCAAATGGAACAATACAAAACAGTCGTTACAAAAGGACAATTAAACGGCCAAAACAGCAAAATTAAATTCAACAACTCAACTCTTTTCTGAAAATGGAATCTACATTGGAAATAGATTGAAGTCAGAAATAATATACTAAGAAGAAATTTAGTAGCTCTACTTCCTTTATATATGGAAATTTCTGTACACACGTAATTAGAAATTAAAATACCCTCTTCAACAAGTAAAATTTAGCTCCCACAACAAAATCAGGAGAAAAAAGAATGGGGGATCTAATCAAATTAAAGGATACCTTGTTATCTTCATCTTGTATTGATCTTCATTCATGGCTGTAAATTACAAACTTCCCATTTGTACCTTCCCTTCAAAGGAACATCCAAAGCTATATCATAGTTGTACCTGAAATTGTTGAAACAAAATCGTTAATCGTGGAACTCAAAATGAAGGTGTAATTGGTGTGATGATCTCATATCACGCGCTCAGTGTAAAAATGTAATGATTGTATAAACTCACTTTTCAGCGAATCGTTTTTGCTCGTACTTTTCTGCAGCTGAAAAAAACTCCTCCAATTCCGCCGCCGATGGCATCTTTCTGGCTGCCGGTTTATGAACAGTAACAGTCTTCGATGACTTTTTTATTAACGTTGATGATGAATCAATGAACGCTTGTTCTGAATCTCCACATAGCTCGATTGTTGGAGTCGTCTCTCTACTTGACAAAACAAAAACCAAAAAGAAGTTAGTTCAAAATTCAAATCAATGCAAACACGTAGAAGATGAAACATTCAATATTTGCAGCAGAATTTAGTTCATTTACCTGAAAATGGACTTAGAAATTTCAGTTTCAAAACCCTCGGATTGCAAATCAACATTCTGAAACATAAATAAACAAATAAAAACGAATTAAAACCAGCAACTGATGAAGATTGAGAAGCGAAAACACTAGAGAAATCTAAATTTACATCTGAAACATAGTTTTAAAATTTCTAACATCAGATCTATGATCTCACATTCTCTTTTTCATGCTTGATGCAGACGGAGATCCCAGACGCCTCATGCGATGCTGAAATCTCCAGAAAACTCACGTCGTCAAAGTACTGATTTTCAAGCTCAGAGTACAACTTCTTTTTCTTACTTGAACTCAACTGCTGCATCACCTTTTCCTCCTCCTCCATAGCTCTACCCCGTACAGTCACTCTTTCACTTCTTCTAAGGTACTCCTCCATCTCTCTCTCTCTCTCTCTACCTATACATTCATGTAACTGTATATATATTTAAATCGCAGAAGCATGTTATGCATGTGTGTATGTATATATTTGTGTATGTATAGATCAAAGCGTCTGTATAGGTAAAGCTGAAACGGCACACACTCTTTTTCTCTCTATATATACACACAGTAGTTTAAAAAATCAGTTGAAAGCGTGGTAGGGGTAAAATGGAAAATTGGAAGGGTTGGATTTGATCCGACGGTAGAAATTAAATGAGGCAGTTAACAAGACACGTGGTCCTGACACGGTTAACGGCGACAGGCACATGGGAATGCCGTTACTTGGGATCTGGACGGATCATGAGTTGAGAATGATCGATCAAACAATTACGAATCAACGACTGAAACGTTTTGCTCACCGGGACCTCCAGTTTCTTACGATTTTGGCCTTGACAGAAAATAATCGAATTTTATATTTCAATTTGGAGTAAAGCTACGGGGGGGATTCATAGAAAGCTCCACCGATGCTGATGTGATGTATTTTGATTGACTGTTTGAAATCCTGTAAAGTCCAATGAAATTCCGGCACTTCGACATTTGGATGGATAATTAGCATATAATGAAAACGTTTTTACTTTTCATTTTTTTCGACATTTTCACATTTCAATACGCAAAATATCATTTTCATCTATTATTCCATTAAAATTTGTAAAATGACTAAGATATCCTCGTATTTAAATTAAAAAAAAAAAAGAACTAATTGCAATCATTGTTCCAATTTTTTTTAAAGTGCAAACTAATCCCAAATAAATTATTAAAAATGAATTTAGTACATAATGTCCATAACTTTCACTATTATTGTGAAAAGTCCATACTTTTCATTTTTTTTTTTTACATTTTCACTCTTAATTACACATTTAATTGCGCAAACCATCATTTATATAAATTTTTTCATCCAATTTCTCCATAAAAGCTTTGAAATGACAAATATAAATTTATATTTAAATAAAAAAGGATTTTTTTTTTAATAATTTATGTGGATTCGTTTGCACTTTTTAATTTTTTTTTATTTTTTAATAATTTATTTGAGACTCATTTACATTTTTAAAAAAATTGGGACTATGTTTGCAATTAGTTCTCTATTTTTTTTTTTAAATTTAAATATGAGGGTATATTAGTTATTTCACAATTTTTATTAAGAAATCAAAAGAAAATAAATAGAAATGATGGTTTGCACAAGGGTAATTGGCGCAAAACGTCCCTACATATGACGGATTTTGTGGAAAACGTCCATACGTTTGATTTTTTGGTACAGAACGTCCTACATTTGTATTTTCTGGCGCAAAACGTCATTTTCACCAATTTTTAACATAAAATGACAATTATACCCTCATATATAATTTTTTTTAAAAAAAAAAGGAAAGAAAGGAAAAATAAAGAATAAATTGTAATATGCTCCTCAACATTTTTAAAAAAAATGCAAATCAGTCCAAAATAATTACAAGAAAATGACTCACTTTATCATAATTGCACCTAAGCACCCGTCTCCACTATTTCGAACCGGCAGAACCTTCTCATCTTTGATCTCCCTCCTTAAAATCAACCACAATCACTAGTCGTCGTAAGCCACATCACCAACGCCCTGTATCCACCACCAAAAGACATCAAATTCGAATTTCAACAGAAGAAAAAATGGGGCAGATTTTATGTCAAATGACTAAAAATTGAGCAAATTTTGATTCAAAAAATTGGAGCAAGTAATTGATCGATCGATTCAATTGAGGAATTACCCAATATTGTATTGACTCGCTGAAGGTTTTACTGGGTCCAATTTGTAGAAATAACATCACTTTGCCCGTCAATTGGAGGTGGATTCACTGAACTTATACGCGTGCAAAAGACTGGAATTTGGGCTTGAAATTTTTGAATTGCTGCACTATTTGATGATATGAAACCATGGTTGGATGTGCCTTAGAGTGTAGAAGATGCCAATATGTGTTGAGCGTGAAGAGTATGATCGGAAGAGTGGTTGTCGCCAAGTTTTTTGGTCGCGGACGGTGACCGATTTTGTGGCTATGGGGGTGCATTTGGGGGCGGCGTGAGGTGGGGATGGTGGTCGGATTTGTTGGGCGGGTGAGACCAATACCGGTGGTGGTGATACTCGACGGCCTAGGGGGGCGGGATGGTGGTTTTTTGGAGGTGGAAGTCGGCGGTGACAGAGATGGGAAGATTCTGCCGGTTGGAGACGGGGGCTTGGGTGTAATTATGATAAAGTGAGCAATTATCTTGGACTGATTTGCATTTTAAAAAATGTTGAGGAGCATATTGCAATTTATTCTTTTTTTCTTTTTTTTTTAATTTATATATGAGGGTATAATTGTCATTTTATGTTAAGAATTGGTGAAAATGATGTTTTGCACAAGAAAATGCAAAGGTAGGGACGTTCTGCACAAAAAAATCAAACGTATGAACGTTTTCCACAAAACCCGTCATATGTAGAGACGTTTTGCGCCAATTACCATTTGCACAATTAAATGTGTAATTAAAGGTGAAAATGTCAAAAATGAAAGGTATAAACATTTTTATCAATAATAGTGAAAAGTGTGGACATTATGCGTTAATTATCATTTGAATAATTTATTTAGAACTTGTCTGTACTTTTTAAAAATATTTGGCACTATGATTACAATTATTTTTTTTTTTTTTTTTAATTTAAATGGAAGGATATATTCGCCAAGTCACAACTTTTAATTGAGAAAATAAATGAAAAGAACATTTTGCGTAACGAAAAGTGAAAATAATGATGAAAATACCAAAAAATGAAAGGTTACAACGTTTTTCACAATAATATTGAAAGATAAAAATATTATGTACCATTTAGCCGACAAACTTATTCAATTAAATTACGAATTATTATTAGACCATCAAAATCTTGATTTTCATGAATGGGGCGATGATAATACTAAACTCTAGAATTTCATCGTTTTTAAGATAATGTTCAACCATCTTATCTAAGTATTCAAATAGCTAGAAAGTGACCTTTTTCTAAATTTTGTCTCATAAGGGAGACTTTGAAACCATTAACAAGTTTTTTTGCCTTTTCAATTTGCTAAGCTCCCAAAAGAGAAAGACACGTAGTGTGTGGAATGGCAACATCCAAATAAAGGGTTCTATTGTAATTTCTTGATTTGATGATATATGTAGTGTACTTGAACACTGATATGTTTGTCATATTTTCATTTTTCTTGGCCTATGTGCTTAGGATTCTGTTTCCTCGATTTAGATGAGAAGATGTAAATAATTTCAGGTACAGACCCCAGCTTGCATTTAGCCAACATTTGTTTAAATAGAAGTTTCATACGTGCAGCACAAGGTGCATTATGTTAATCCTCGTCCTCCTTTAAATTTGATAAAATTTCTCGTTTGTCGTTTTCAATTCTGTGTAATATAACATACCAAACATGTTACTCGAAATCCTAAAAAAATTAACCACATTTAAACATAAAAGCTAGAGCATGATATATATCCACGTAGAGCTGAGCTGAGCCGAGCCGAGCAGCGAATTTCTTATGCTAGTCGCTTACCGGATCAACAAGACAGCTCGCCATAGGAGGGTGACGATGCAATTTTAAGTATTAGAAAAGACGAGCCCAAATTTGGTGAAGCAAGCTAGCTCGCACTTGCTTGGCACACAGACTAGCACGAGCCAGCTCGCATGGTGGGTCGAGCTAAATCCGATACTAGGAGAACCGAGTGGCTTGACTCGATCTATTTAACACCCTTGTATCCGCGTATGTTTGATTAAACTTAAAAGTTATTTTTAAGCAAATTATATTGAAACCGGATTGGGGTGGGTTGGCAAAGTCTTTAATAGAAAGTTAAGCATGTATTCTATAATACAGCTCCTGCAGTACTATTATTGAAACAAAACACTTCTGTGCAATAAATTTGATCATTTTCCAGGAGCAATTCTTGCCTAATACAAAATCTACGTGTGTGTGTGTGTGTGAAATCTTGTATGACACAACTAATGAGGGTGGATATTGAAAAAAAAAAAAAAAAACACAAGCATCCAATGTCGCGATCGTGGCACGTTTGGTAAGAACGATGCTAAAGCAAAATATAATTTAACACAATTATTATATTGCACGACGGGAAGTTGGCTTACTTTTTTTAAAAGTGTAACTCGTTATAGAATGAACAAATTTATTTACACCGTATCAAAAATAAAGAACAAGAAATCATATTAGAAACGACCATATTTACAAATTTAAGTTTCTAAAATGAGTAGATCTTCCGGATTAATATATCGAAGCATGATAGGGAACATCGTCTTCATCCTGAATCTGCACCAACTTTTTTTTTTCTTATTTTAATTTTAATTTTATGTTATTAACTATAATTCTTATTTCATTTTTTTTGTAAAGTAACATTAAAAGAATAAATAAACAAGTAAATGGGAAAGGTCCGCGGAAAAATGGGGCATTTCCCGGCTTCTATGTCATCCCTATATTAACCGGTGGAATATATCAATTAGAATTAGTCTATATGTACATAATATTTTATGTAATTCTTTACATAATGATCAAATGAATGACATTATGTAAATGATTATGTTACATTTGGTCATTAGATAACATTATGTAAATGATTATGTTACTCTAGCATGATCCATATCAATTATATGTTAATTTCCATACTTGAAGGATTAAACCTGAATCCAAAACTTCGTATACATCCAGACACTTAGGGTCCATTTGATTGTAAATTTGGAACTTGGGTGAAAAGAAAATGAATTACAGGGAATTGAATTGCGTAGAATTTGTTTTACTGTGAATTGTAATTAATTGTGTTTGATCGATATAATTTTCCATCTGGAGAATGTTGAAAGTTTTGTATCCGTTTAACTTCATTTTTCATAGAAATTGTTCATTAAAGTGATAATTTTTTCGTCATTGGGTTTAGAATTTGTTCCAATTGCCAAAAAATAAAAAATAAAAAAATTACCACACTGAATATCATTCGTTTGTCTTTGTTTTGCATGAAAATTATCAATAAAAGTGATAAAAAAAATTTACTGTTGTGTCTAAAAATTTTTCTAATTACCAAAAAAAAAAACTGAAAAATCAAGAAAAATGTGAACATGTGAGCCAAACCAAGAAAATGAATTTCATAGGAAAAAAAGTGTATCAAACAAGGCAAAAGTGGAAGTTGGAATTTATTTTCTATTTTCCATAGAAAATAATGACCTATCAAACAGACCCTTAGAGTGTATTTCATTGACTTTATTTTCCACCCAAATTTCAATTTTTGAGGTGTTTGATTGACAATTTTTTCAATAAGTTTTTTTCCCCACTATGACCATATTTTCCTAAAAAACAAGTAAAGCTTTTTTTTTTTTTTTAAAGATGAGTGTTTTTATTTTTCAGGTAATTCACCATCTCTTTCTCTCTCATATATGATATATCCCTTCTCTCATCTACTCACCAATAAAAAATGGACAAGTATAATATTTTCTAGGTTGAAAACTAAATTAATCAAACACATTTAATTAATAATTTCCATACAAATAAGTTTTAAACAGTTGAATTGCCTAAAATTTATTTTCTTTCCATACACATTTCACGTTCGCAACGAAACGAAACGAAACACATTCTTTTTTACTATTTGAACAACTGATAGCATTAAATATCTTGTATTATTTGTAGCGTAACACTGCCTTCAACTTTTATTATCTGAAAGAGATGTAATAATATTAATGTTTAACATGATTACGGAGCAGTGAGAAAATTAAATGAATGGACTATATATAATTAATAATACCTATTGAAAATAATTGCACGTAGGTCAAGTATTTAAATTTCACCAATAATTTAACTGCTCATAATATTAATTAATAGTTGATGAAATTGTACATCAACATGGAGAGGAAGTAGGCAGCCGCAAGGGTAAGTTTTTTATTGTAAATTCTTTGGCAATTTTCTTTATTTTTAAATAAATATTATTTTATTAATTGAGTAAAGCCACACACGAGAGGTTTTCTTATTTCTTTGCAATGGTCTCCGAGTTGTGGCCATGGTCGTCCTGATCCTTCTAACTTCTTGTTTCTTTGCCAAAAAATTAGAAATGAATAAAAAAATGCGTTGAATCGACAAAGCTCAAGTACTATATTATTTTGATGGATTTGTCCAATCTAATTCATCAAAATTACAATTTCAATACACTTTCCATGAGATCTAGCTCATCTTACACCTCAGGAGGGTATCAAGATCAAGGGGAGGCCCTCAATTTTTCTTCAATTTTTTTCACCTAATCCAAGAGCCCGTTTGACAATCATTATTGTAGAAAAAAGAATTTGAACCGCATTGGCACATCCTGATAAACCCAAATCACAATATATTAAAAAGATGAAATTGCACAATCATCCAAATTCTTGATTTATATCTAAAACGTCAATCCTATCGCAACCTAAATTTCTTATTAAAACCACAATTTTTACATAAGAAAATCGTTTAGTTTAGTTATTATTTTTTGTAATCGTTTAATGTAGTGCTGATTTAGCCCGTTTGGTGTAAATTGAATTAGATTTTTAATAAATTTGATAAAAAAAAATGATGAAATGTGGTTATTAAAATTAATTGTTGATTTTGATTTGGAATAAAATTTTGATTTTAATTTACACCATTATTTTGGGGAAAACAAAATTTTGAATAGTGATTTTTAAGAGAACTAGGTTTAAGCAACGTGCAATGCACGTTTGAATTCAATGTACCTTACCAAATAAACTATTAGCATTTTTAAATTGATAATATCCACATCCATTTTTTTTAGTTTCATTTTTTCCTAGTGACTAAAATGTAGTAGTACAAAGTTTTTTACATTTTCCATTCATTTATTAATAATGTTCTAAAAGGCGTAATGCGTTGCGAGATGTCGATGTTGAGAATCAAGAATTACAAGTTTAGACGTGTCAATACGAAGAATAAGCGTCATAATACGTTTCGTATTTTTAATATTATTTTAATTATTTTTAAGACATTAAATATATTTTTATTTTAAAAAATAGTTTTTTCTATATTATAAAAAAAATAGATTTTTTACTATATCATAAAATTATCTAATATTTAAAAATAATACTTACTAAACATTTAATATCTTTCTATATATAAAAAGTGGCTATGAAACAGAATTTCTTGTTTTAACGGAAAAACTAACGGAATTTCTTGTTTTAACGGAAAAACTAACGGAATTTCTTGTTTTAATGAAAAACCTATAACTTTAGGGTCCAATTTGAATTTATTTAAAACCTTAAGAATTAAAACTTAAAATTTAACTCTAATCCTTAAATTGCAGCCAAGGACCTTAACATATCAAAATTACGCAAGAAGTCCCCGCCTCCTCAACTCCCAAAAATCGAAAAAAAAAACCTTTAATCTTCCATGACTGAAAAACCCAATGTTGTCAAACCTGGCCCGACCCAGGCATTTCGACCGGAAAAATCGGGAACCGGGCCCAAAACCGGGCCAAACCATGTCCGATTTTTTATTATTTTCAAAACCGGTTAAAACCCGTCAAACCGGTCCCGATTTTCAATTTTTTTTTGGTTTAAAAATTTTTAACTTCATAAATGGGCTTCAAAATTTATTTAGAATTCTAAGGCCCATGGATAAGTAATGGATGTCATGCTCATTTTATAGATGCACTTCTCTCCAAAGGTTTCATAAATTTCCAATGTGGGATTGTGCCTTTTATACATACTCTTAACTCTAATAGTTTTATAAACTTCCAATGTGGGATAGTGATATATAACCAAAAAATGTTAAAATACCCATCAAAATCATTTTCAAATGTATGTTTGGCTAATTTGATTTTTAATAACAACTAATTAAATTGTAATATTCACATTCATTCTTTCATTTATTTAATTTTCAAATTTAACTTAAATTACACTTGATTATTAATATATTAATGTTAGCTATCATTTTCTATAAGTTTAAATTATTTTAATTTAACAAAGTAAACTATTTTAACATATTAATTTTTAATTTTTAGTATTGAGACTAATTGTAGGATAATGAATCTAATTAGTAAAAATATATTTACTTTGAATTATTAATATGAAAATTTTAAAAAATATATATTATTTTATTATTTTTGTATTTATTTATTGCATCCGATTCAACCTTGGTTGAACCTTTTGACCCTTGACCCTTCACATTTTTCGGGTTGATGACCGGGTCGGTTTTCAAAATACTGGAAAAATCTTAATGGAGAAGCTTTTCCCCCCTTTTCATGCCGACGCCCCCAAGAACCGTAGTGGCCGGGGGTTAAGGGCGGCTGTGCTTGCCCATCATCTTAGTTGGATTAATTATGGGCGCAATAATCATCTTTTTTTCTCGCACAAGCAATATATGGAGACATCAAATTTAATCCATTCAAATCCAGCAATCAATTCATGAGAAATGTTGGACTTATAGGCTACTGTTTCACAGAAGCCTTATAGAAAATAAAAAAATAGCCCGGTTCGAGAGAAAAGAGATAGAAGCCGTTTCAAAATAGGGCAAAGAGGAAGGAAAGAGCTTATTTCTCTCATTTCTCACTTGCAGTTCCCGTCCACCTCAGATTCCTCCATCTCGAGCACAATGTAATAGGTGAGCTTACTGAGAACGAAGATTACACATCGCGATCCCACATACCCTCTGTAGACTATAGTTCTATGGCAAGCTGTACCGACTTCATATGTGTATTTGGAGGTGAAAAACTCAGAGGGAGGTACTTCCTCAATGTAAGTCAGGTGAAATAAATAATGATTGTGACTTTTTTGACATCTAGACACAAAAATAAGAATACGAAACTAGCTGAAGTTTGCCTGATAGATGGTAATGTCATTGGATGTTCAAAATATATTTCCATTTGGGGGCATCTCTTTCTTGTCATTTGTTTTTAGAATATAGTATAATATTATTGTGCATCATATGAACTTTAAGTTTTATGTTTGTGATTTTGGGTTTGAGACGATAGAGAGAAGCACTTTATTTAATTATTTATCAATTATATAAACATTACATCATTAATTATTTAATTAACCAAAAAAATTATATCTTTATTAACAACAAATTAATTCTTAAACAAAACTATTAAGTATAAATTAAGTAAACGTGCATTGCACGTTGCTTGCACCTAGTATATATATATATATATATAAAATACAAGATGGGCTCCTGCATTGTGAGTATTCTGGTGGTTTTCTGGCAAAACCATTTCTGTACAAATGGTTTTATTGTATAAAAATAATGAGTATTTTCGGATAGTTGTCAACATGGATCTATTTTACATTATAAGGAAGAAAATATGAAGGTTCATTGTACATTCAGTTTGAATAAGGGATTTTGTGTGTACAACTATAAGTTGTCCTTAAATCACATATTTATTGGATTTGGGCCTGGTTTCTTACTATTCATTGGGAAGATTTCATACCTAAGAAATTAAGTTTCACCAATTTCAAATTTAAGAAACTAAATTTAAATTGTTGGGATAATACACCGATATTGTGTATAATTCATAAAACGTACTGTGAAATCGAGACGTAATTTCGACTTATCAAAACTGCATCCGGACGCATGAATATAGATTCATCCATTTCTATTCTTGATTGAAAACTTTATTCCTTCAAAAGTTCTCCTTGCAATATAAACATATAAATAAATTAGATTAGATTTTGAAATTAAACGTAAACTAGAAAGATAAACAACGAAATGATGAAAGTAATGTGATTTGGTTGAGGTATTGGACATTTTATCCTTAAGATGAATTTGCCCCGCATCGGTACTAACGTTTTTTTGACAATCATCTCCAAAGATACAACGACCACGTGTAGCCATATGAGCACTCCAAATGGTTTAGACTAACGAATTCGAACGGAATTCCCCCTCTATCATAACCATGACTTTTTACACAAATGATTACTTTTACAAAGTAATTTATGCAACATGATATGAAAAGAATGATATGAATTTATGATCTGAATGAATAAAATTCAAACACACGTGTTCTTATATAATAGTTGAAAAAGCCATACCAAGAGACACATCTCTTGAAATTTATATCTCTCCATAAAGAGGCACAATTACATCTCTAAATAAAGAGACAATTATTGAAAAATAAAACCAAAAGTCATGATCTCTAAGAGTCATGATTCATATGAAAAGATACATCTTTTCATCATATTTTCTAGAATATTTTATACGATTTTCTAATAATTCAAGTTTTTTAAGGGGTAATCTTTAATGAAGACATTTTTCCTTGTAATGATTCTACCAATTAAAAACAATCTGAATTTGTCCATGTTAAAGAAACTGTTTAGGAAAACAATGAAGAAAATTATGCCGAACCTAATGATTTGATTGAGGTGGAGACTACTCAATCTGAAATAGATCAAGCTCAAGATGAATCTAAAGCTGAAAATGAAACTCAGAACAATACTCTTGCAAACTATCAGTTAATCAGAGATAGAGGTAGAAGAAATATGTTTCCTTTTATCCAAATTAATACTGATGAATTTGTTACCCTCTATTCTGAATTGGAATTTAACAATTCTGAACCTACAACTTTTGAAGAAGCTAAAAACTGCAAAGAATCCAAACTCTGGATGGATGTCATGTAAGAAGAAATTGACTTCTTAATTAGAAATAAGACATGGATTCTATATAATAAGCCTAACATAAAAAAAGTTGTTGACCATAACTGGGCCTACAAAGTGAAAGATGGTGAACCCAATGCTGAAAGTAAAAGATATAAGGTCATACTTATAGCCAAAATGCTTATTCAAAGGGAGGGTATAGATTATAATGAGATCTTCTCACCTGTTGCTAAATATACCTCTATCATAATTCTACTTGCTCTTGCTGCTCATTTCAACTAGGAATTGGATTCGCTTGATGTTACAATTGCATTCTTAAATGGTGACCTTGATGAAACAATCTATATAAATTAGCCAAAGGGTTTTGAGCTGAATTCTAAATCGGAAAAATTTTGTCTCCTAAAGAAGTTACTTTATGGCCGAAGCAAGCACATGGACAATGGTATAAGAAATTCAAATCATATATTCAAAACATGGGTTTTTTTAAGAAAAGTTTTCATTCCTGCTTCTATTTCAAAGGGTGAGGTGGGTAGACCTAATTCTATTTACTTACTTTTATATGTTGATGATATGCTTCTTGCTTGCCATGATAGATCTCAAATTGATTTTTTTTTTAAATCAAGATTAAAAACTAAACTTGAAATGAAAGATCTAGGACAAGATAAAATAATCTTAGAAATGAAAATAAAAAGATAAAGAAGTAATTGTGTGCTTTATGATCAATCCTCTTATATGAAAATGGTTTTAGAAAAAAATTCTATGATTGAATATGAATATGTAACATTATATATTGCAAATCATTTTAAACTGTCCAGTAAACAATCTTCTAAAACCGATGAAGAATTTGATAGGATGAGAAAAACACCTTCTGCAAATGCCATTGGTTCCATTATGTATCTTATGATATGCATTCATGGGCGGACCTAGATTATTCTTTGAGTGGGGGCGAGATTAGGGATGGAACCAACCCGTTAAAGTTGAAGGGCTGGTGGCTTACGGGGGTTCAGGGGCAGCGCTCCCGAATTTTTTTTTTTTTTTTGAGTTGTTGAATAGTTTAGATTTAGTTGCATTTTCCCAACTAGTTCATGCTATATAGGCCATGAACGAAGCCTCTCACCCTGCATCAAACCCACAAATATATTCACTCTGACCATGCAACACTTTTTGCAATCACAAACGGTCAAAATGAGATTTACATAATATACCAATTCTTCAGCAATATTAGCCACCTGAACTACTACGTGGCCAAAATACTTTCCTTTCGAATCGTGGACTTCAATTGTCAAATCATCTCCAAGCCCTTTTGGCAAGCTGTATTCAAGTGGGAAGGAAATTTAACCATCAAACTCTATGAGATTGAAGAACATGTAACAAGATTAAAGAGAAAAAGATTACATACAAAACATGAGTTTCATCAGATCCTCACTGCATTCGAGATAGAAAATAAGCTAAAAAAATTGTAAAAAAAAAAAAAAAAAAAATTTTCCAGTGGGGGCGGCCGCCCCCGCGGGGCCCTTCGTGGGTCCGCCCCTGTATGCATTATACCTGATTTAGCTCATGATATTAGTATCTTAAGTAGATTTGTGGCTTATCCAAGTGAAACTAATTGGTTAGCAATAAAGTGGATGTTAAGATACCTCACTTGACTTAGGTTTAAAATTTCAAAGGTGTAACGAAGGCATAATTTTGAAGGGTTATACTGATTCTGATTTTGCATGTGATTTGAATAAAAGAAGATCCACTCTTTATGTTTTTACTTTCTGTAATGAGTGTATTGGTTGGAAGTCCCAACTGCAAAAACTTGTAGCCCTATCTTCTACTAAAACTGAGTATATAGCAGTATGTGATGCTGTGAAGAAAAAAAGACTTTGGTTGAGAGGTCTGTTGATTGAAATTGGTTAGTTAGAATTTTTACGAATAATCAAAGTGCCATACATTTAAGTAAAAATCTTGTATATCATGATAGGACTAAACATGTAGATATTAAGTTTCATTTGGTAAGGAACATGGTTGAAAAATGAATGATGAATCCGATAAAAATTCCAACAAAGTTTCCTTCTGATATTAGCACAAAAATTCTGCTTTTAAATAAGTTCAAGGATTGTTTGAAAATTCAAAACATTACATGAAGGTAATCTTTTTAGTAAGTTTATTTTACTAATTTTTTGTTTTTTAATCTACACTAACTTCATTTATCTTTTTACAGGGTGTTAGAGCAAATGAAACTTGTTAGTAGCGTTTAGATTCCACTTAGATGATCTATAAAGGGCCTCGCCCAAGTTCAGATCAGCCTTATCAATGACTGTCTCTTCTCGAATGGGCTCTCCTTTGTATAAAGGGACTCGCCTAAGTTCAATTCAGCCTTATCAACGACTGCCTCTTCCCGAATGGGCACTCCCTTGTACAAAAGGGTCTCGCCAAAGTTAAATTCAGCCTTATCAACGACTCCTTCTTCCCGAATGGGCTCTCCCTTTTATAAAGGTCCTCACCCAAGTTCGGATCAGCCTTATTAACGATTGCCTCTTCCCGAGTGGACTTTCCCTTTTATAAAAGGCCTTGCCCAAGTTCAATTTAGCCTTATCAAACTCCCGAATAGGCTCTTCCTTGTATAAAAGGCATCGCCCAAGTTCAATTCAGCCTTATCAATAGCTGTCTCTTTCCAAATGGGCTTTTCCTTGTATAAAGGGTCTCACCCAAGTTCAAATCAGCATTATCAACCACGTGGAAAACGAACATAGTCACACGTAGCATAAAGACGGGTGACCCGGTTCTATACACATCATTCTGCCCATGTGGAGATTTAGCCGAACCCCTATTTACCAAACCTTTATTAGCCGAACCCCTATTGGCCAAACCCCAATAGGGCCGAACCCCCACGAAGAGCTGCGCCCCAATGGATGACATGGGATAGGTAGATGCGTATTAGAGAAAATCTTCATACTAGATCTTGTATCAAGTTGGTGATGGACAGTTCACTAGATATGTAGTTCTACTCAATCAAACAAGTCAAGTCTAGTCTTATATGTCAGATCTAGGGCTGCCAAGCTGTCATAACATTAATAACAAAATGACCATGAATGATTGATTGATGACTATGACAAGAGGTCCCAGCTGTGCGGATGAGGCCACGTGCCCTCTCATCTAATGACTCTTAATCATTATTCTCTATTATAAAAGAAACACTTAGTATCATTTTGTGGGAGGGAAAGTTTACACATTCAAAGTAAATCTTGATTCTCTCTACTACACTCAACGACCAACCCTCCTTTTATGCACAAAGCAATTATAACAGCAACCTATTAAATATTGTGGATCATTCCCTTCATTGATTCATCAGTATAATTAGTATTTCGACTCGAGCGTATTGCGATTCGATTTACAAAGACGTTACTTTCTAATTTTCTGTTGGCCACATCACGAGACCATTTTTTTGGGGTCAACATATATTATGCCACATAATTTCTCTACCACAAACGTCATAACCATCCCAACAGTTATATCAAACTTTATTACACACTTGCATCTCAGGCACCGTCGATGCCACTTATGACATCGTGTCATTGACAAGTAATATTTGATGAGTTAATAATTATCGTCTCATAGGGAATAAATTCTATTCAAGTGTACTAGTTTTTTAATCAGATTCAAGGTGAGCCAACAAAAGAGATTTTTGGTTGATAGCTATTCTAAATAAGTCTATGGAAGTTTGTAAAATTCGAATTTTGTATTTATATGGAATGAGTATATTGGATTATGAATCCACATATTATTATTTATTTCAATTATCAATTACGTAAGTAGTATCATTCTTGCATTGTTGACAATCAATAATTATATTGTAATTAATTCTCTTTTTCAAGGCAAATTAAATTTATTCTAGTCACGATCTGAATCTATTTATATTCCGAATTCAAATGAATAGAACGCATTCAATTTCACAATTATCTCAAAAATTACACACGTAATAAACATTATTACTAATACCTATTGCTCGCGTGTTAATCAAGTAGTGTTCTAAACCTATTGTGAGCCTCCCAACACTATAACAAACAACTATATATCAAGGAATCAAATAATAAAATTATGCATACAAGATTAATCAAGAAGAACAAAAATTTAACTAATCATTTGTATTAAATTAAAAATAAATAATAAAAGTGTTTTATTTTCATCCAATACAAAAGAAGAACTAACATGGCATGTTGTTATGTAAAATACACAAAAAAGATTTGGAAAAATCTCATCCAAAATGAAAAACAATTATTGGAAAATGAAAAATCAATTTATTTTTCGTTAATCTTCAACTTAAACTTTGAATTTTTAATCTCTTGTATTAATTGTCTTTGAATCTTATGATAGCCTACATCTTGTGGTGAAAAATAGAGTTTTGATATGTTGCTCCCGTTTTGGCCATCCCCTTGTAGGTTAAATAGTAGATTAAATTTGATTTCCATAAGAATTTAGATCTAACTAGAAAGTTAAACAGTTCAAACCCAAAAATGGCCCGTGCGGGCACATGCATAACTACCGTGTATGAAATGGCTCTCGGGTTGGGGAAAATAGGGTACCACTGGAGCATGTTCGCTTCGATTCATCCCCGAGCATCTTTTAGTATTTTGACTATAACTTTCTCTACAGATATCCAATTGAGGTAATTCAAAATACATTGGAAAGATAATTCAAATGGCTATAATTCTTCTAGTTAGAACATTTGCTATCCGAAAATAGGTCTCAAGTTGAGGTTAAAAATTCGAAGAATAACTTCTTCGGTTGGAAATTGACTTGTTAAAATACTTATACTATATTTCACCCATTTGACACCCCCCCCCCCCCCCTCAATTGCGTTCAATTGATTTTATATGATCTCCAATCATCGTTTTGTGGACTGAATCAATTATTGAATGTTTACACTTTGCTCTCCAAACTTTGAATTTTCTTCGTTTTCACACGTTTTTCGTTCATTTCTTTAGAATCCACCAATTTGCATGAAATTCAACCTAACAAACATAATTAACAAAATTAAGCTATAATTCATCCAAATCACTAACAAATACTCAATTTCTTAGCCTAGATAAGTGTGCAAATTACATTTATCAGTGACCACCACTAGACCATCGGCACCTCCACCATAAGCCATCACCTGCAAAACCTTATCCCATCCAACCGATCACCACCATGATGGAAATCAAGCCTCACAACACCACTAGATTTGCATCCCATCTCACTATTACCGCCATAACCACCTCAACCTTTCAAATATGCCGCTGCCGCCACTAGTCTTTTATTTCGAAAATAAACCAAAAGAGGGCCCGGTCTTCGATTAAAATCAATAGTGGGTGAAAACAAAGACAGAAGGTACGCAATTTTGTAATTCCAAAAGGTTACATCAATCCATTGTTGGAAATTAGGACTATATGTTAAAGATGGCAAAGAAATCGACAAGTCGTCCACGTGCCTTTTGTCACGCTTTCTATCATTATCTATTGAGTTAAATACTAGTTCTCGTGTACGTGTCATTGTTGTCTCGTAAATCTTAAAATTTTGTCTACTTTTAGTTACTCGATCCCTTAAAAATGGCTTTCCATCCAAAACATTGGAGCTCATAAAAGGGGATATTAGATTATTTACTATATCATAATTGTTAAGGATTATTATTAGAAAAATGCTACTTGTACATCAAGAATTGTACATAATGGTGTACACCCCACTCACATGGGAGTGGGGCCCATTTGTATAAAATATTTTTTTATTCAAACGGGCCCTACCCCCATGTGAGAGGGGTGTACACCCTTATGTATTCCTTGATGTACCTATAGCAAAACCGTTATTATTATTGCTGAGTGATATTGAAAGGCTAATTTTTGTGGTTGTAATGAAAGATGTAGCCATGTTTATCTAAGCATAAGCCTAATTATGAGATTAGTTAAGGAGTCTTAATTCTAAAGCAATAATTCATGTCAATCAATAGGCAAGTTGGACCTACCATGTTCGTTTTTGGTGATGGTTCCATCCAAGCGTGCGTTTCTATATATGTTCCTATTTTCTTTGCTTCGAGTTCTAAAATTAAAGAAAAATGTAGGGTCTCTTTGGTAGGCAAATGTAGAAAGGAAATTCAATTCCATATTAAATGGAAAATAAAGATTCACCAAACTCATAGAAATTCGTTTTCCATGAAAATAAAGAAAATATAGTTTAAAATTGTTGTACCTTGGAATTCGATTTTCATTTCCACGTTGCAATCAAGCGGTCAAAGTGGAATTCGTTTTCCTCGAATGTGACATTTTTCAGGAATTCATTGCAGGGCCATAGTTAATTAATCAAATATAGATTTTCATTATTCGCTTAGAACCAATGACATTTTGATTTCATTTAATTTTTAATATTCAATAGAACCAATGAGGGTTGCTCCATCAAGTTTTGGTATTTATTATAGTTAAATAAAGATTAAATTATTTCGAAGTTTAGGCCAAACAGTTTATTATTTCCTCCTAAGTTTGTATTGGTTTCAATATTTTTTTTCCAGTATATATTAATCTACCTAATTTCTCGGTGGTTTTACGAAAAATAATCCCATTTACGTAAAGTCTTCAGGCCATTCTCTGCTAGCCGCCCCATCATGAATTCGGTGGCCGATTCCATGCATGCTCACTTGTTTAATTATATCGAGTGTTCTAGAAAACGTAAAGTGTGATTAGACGTGGGGGTCAAGTTTCAAATTAGACGAGTTTAAGCGTAAAAAAATATTTCTTATTTTAATGTTATTTTTAATCCTTAATCAATCTAAAAATTATTTAATAATTAAAATAATACCTACAAAATATCTAAAATGATAAAATACTAAATTTAAAAAAGTCGCCTAGACGCGAAAAAGCACACCTAAGCATCAATAAAAAGCGCACAAGGCCCGAAGAGAGGTGTTTTGCCCATGCGTTGTCTAGGCGCGTTTTTTAAAATACTGATTATACCTGCTTAACGATTCAAAAAAAAGAGACAATGTTTTATTTGGTGTAACCGAAAAGGTTGATAAAAAAAATTAAACCAAAATCAATAATTAGCCTCTGTTTATCAATCATTCTCCAATTTTTTTTTTTTTTCTAAAAATAATTTTTAACCACATATTCTTACAATAAAAATATTTTGCATATAAATTTAAAATTTTTCCTTAACCAAACATTTTACAAAAAATCACTATTCTAAAATACATTTTCTTGCCAAAAAAAAAAAAAACCTCTTTTCAATGTGTATCAAATAGGAGGCTTAATTTGAATCATATATATTTTATAGAATTTATTACACCTTTTATCAACTTTTAATTATACATTTTATCAAATTTTATCAAATTCACTACTTCTAACTACATCAAATGGCAAAATATATTATAGTTTGAATAATGTCTCCTGTACATAATGAAGTTACATAATTGTTTACATACGGATGAGATGTCAAAAAGAGAGGTGAATATTTTTATTTTTTTTGTTTGAATAAATTGTAATCTCATATGTCACCACATCATGTATATGTAAACTATTATGTACGTGTAATACAACCATTATAATTTTGCAGTGATGGGCCCACATAAATTGAAAATGGTCTACCATTCAAGTAGGTATATGCAACCATGTGCGATCATATGGTGGTTGGCCCTTATCCAGCCCTACAAAACAATCCTTTCACCTCGAAAATGAAAGATAAAACACATTATTATTCATTAATTTATTTAAAATCCATTCATAAAAGATCGATTCATTAGTCGTCTTCTCACATTTTATTCACACGTTCGTTCTTGGCAATTCCCCCGCCCCATTCCTCACGCTCTCTCTCTCTCTCACACGCACATGCATGTTGGTTATATGTATAGAGTAAATCTTGTGTCAAGAAGTCTCAACTTAAGTTTTGTTAATTTCAGCAAAGAGGTCCTTTTACTCAGAAGAGAATCTTCGTCTCTAAGGGTAGTAGGAGTAGTTGGTTTGTAGATTCATTGTAAATGAAGCTTTGCCCTTTCTTAGCTTTTAAACCCTAAAAATTGTCTTTGAGTCTCAATCTTCTGTACTCAGCCATATACCATCCATGAATACTCACAATCAACTCCCATCGAGCCACGGTTCAGTCGAATCCAGGTTTGCATATGGGTTCCTTAAAGCCCTAAAGAAAATGAACAAGAATAGACCATCTTCGCCATCTATCAGAGATACTTACAGAAGATATAATTTCATTAGGGTTTCAGCCTATGGATTGATGGCTTCAGCGGTCAGACCGGGGAGAGCTTGGAGTCATGCTACACTTTGGAAGATACGGAACCGTACATTTCACCGTGCTTTGATGAAACGAAGCCGAACCCATCCCTTGACGAGAAGAGTTGCAAGAGGAAACCCTAGAAAAAAGTTAGGTTGTGAGCAGGTAAATGATCTTCGGAAGCTTGTGCCGGGAGGTGAAGAAATGAGATTTTGCAGATTACTGAATGAAACTGCTCACTACATGAAATGCCTTCAAACCCAAGTACAGATCATGAGAAATATTGTAGATCATTATTCCACTTGAGCTATACTTTCATTCATATATCGGTAAAACTCCAAGTGATGAGCACTGGAAAAGATGATCTTCGTCCCCGATGTTGTATCGTATTCAGAAGTTGATGACTTGAACATCTTAGTATATATCGTGTATTTACCCTAATCCTCTTAGGGTAAACTATACATATTTGTTTTATATGCATTTTAATAACATTATGTTGTACTTTTATAGTAATAATATAGTAGTTATATGCTTTATGTCCAGCTCTTTCCTCTACTAACTGGCAGCAGCCAAGTTATGTTCTTTGATAAAAATTAACAACTAGCAGCAAAATTGTTCAACTGGGTTCTCCTCAAAGCTACGTTTAGACTTGGTTAACAAAGGAAGTGGAGTGACGTAAAAAAATGGTCACGAGACATAAAATACATGACGATATGGGATTAGGAGATTACATATTTAAGGAGAAAGGTGATCCATCGTTCGTCCGTGTAGATCGATCACACAGACATTGCACGCAGAAGGCGCGAGCCATGAGTTTAGGCTTGAAGTTAAATTATTCTACCTAAAAAGTAGGTGTTCATGTCGGAAATACTTTTGGCTATGTTAATGGTTAAGTAGATGATGCGAAGAATTTTCCGAATTTCGGGTATGGCCACAAGTTCACACGTTCACCATCTAGCAATGGATATGAAAGCGACACTAAATAATATGGGTTTTACACTTGATGTGTTCGTAATAATGAGAGACATGATTAGATCTCACGAAGCATAGTACCATAGGACTGTATTAAAATTTCTCCTTATTTTTAGTCTCTCTTATGTTGTACTTTATTTATTTTGTTATAAATAAAATTTTGCAACCAAGAGTGGCTTAACTAAAAAATGTTAAAAAACTAAAGTAGCCCAAAAGTATCTAATTAATTAAACGTAAAGACAAAAACTAAAATGGACATCAGAGCATAAACACACGGCCAGGATAGCACGCTTGTGCTCGAGTCCCTTTCGCAGGTTCATCCATTAGCTGTTTCATACGAGAAATTCTAAGGCCTCCAGGTCGACATCATCCTTCCTGGCCAAGATGATACTCGTAAGATCAATAACTCCATCATTGCCCGACAAAGAATCTCCCAAGTACAGAATGGGGTTCTTAGCATTGAAAACAGCAGTTGTGTGGATGTTTGTTAGAAATTATGAAAGGGAGAAGGATACAACAAATACAAAAGGAAGAATAATAGGCTTGAACACAAAACGTTGTCATCAAAAGATTTTTGCTCCCGCTTGGGTTTTTAGAGTGCTTGAAGGGATCCACCGACAAATAGTTTGTAGAATTAAACAAGCATTTAGAGAAGAAACACTAAAAGCACAAGTCATTCTTCCAGGAACTTGATGAAAACCTTAAAGAATTCGAATATGTACGTGAAAATTGGAATTACTAAAAAAATGATATAGCTAGAATGATAATTTCTTGTGTTTAGTGTTAGGAATATATATCAATTCTTTTAGACCTAAATATGCGGATTTAACCAATAAAAAGCAATACGTTACTTATTTATTATTTTTAGATGATTAAGGTTAAATACAATTTAAACCCTAAGTCAAACAATCACAAACGTATACGGGAAAAGCATAAAAAGTTAATAACACCAGAAATTGATGACAGGAAAACCACTTAAAAAACTCTTCACAAGGATAAAAAATCTCTAGGCAAACCTTACCAAAAAGACGTACTAGAAAAAATAACTTACAATTGGTTCAGACACTACAAAACCTTAGCTGATTCTAACCACCCAACTTGTAAATTATTGAAGAACCTTTTTGATTGTGCGACCCACACTTTTCAGCAACTCTGTGCTACTTTGCCCTCCATGTGGATCACCAAGAATGAACTCATTCTGAAGCATTAAAACTCCAAGCTCTTCTTCTCTAACTTTAGAACTCTGAAGGTTTGTGGGTGAAGGTAAGAATTTCTAGTGTTTGAACTTTAGATGTTATGTGTTTTGATATTTGCACTACAACAAAAATAGTTTGTAGGCCTACGGCAACGTTTGGACGTGTGTTGCAAATCGAGGTGTTGTCATAGAGGAGAGAGATACGGCAACGTTTTTTGAACGTTGCCGAAAGTCTTCGACAACATTTGTCAATTTTTTTTTATTATTTTTAATAAACAACAATTTATGCAAATAGATTGACAAAATTGAAAATGCACCTTATGCACAAATTTTGAAATTGCATAAAAATTGATAACTTCATTACAAATTTTTGAATCCATACATTTGAACATTAGAATGTGAACATCACTTAAATAAATGAAAGAAACAAATGTGCATAAAATAAAAATTAGTCCTCAAAACACATAATAAATTTCATTTAGCACCACTACATCTAATATTCCTTGCACACAATCGATAGTTCAAAGCCAATAACCATTTAAGTATGAACCAACTAGAGAAATTGCTTCCAAATTGGCGTTCCACTCCTTTCAACTGCTGCTGCGATGGTGCTCCTTTGCTCTACGGCCTTCACTTGAAACCTAAAAACAGTCGTGAGTGCGAAAAATGAGATTCTCTCTCTCTGTCCTTCATAGTTCATTGGGTTGTATAATGTGTAGTATACTGTGCTCTGATTCCTCAAATGCTCAAAGGTTTGTCTTCTACAAAAATATCCAAGAGCGAGATCGCCTACAATAACCAAAGAAGGATAGAACGTTAATGGCATGTTTGTTATGTTAAACTCGAGAGTCAAGGATACAATTTAAGTTCAAATCTTGTTTGTTATCATGTACAAAAATTGTTATTGTGTAACAAACATACCCGATTAGGATAAGAATAAACAAAGATCAATTTTTCAGATAGGCATATAACAATATTCAATGTGATTCCACGAGATTTAGCTTTGTTGAAGGAACTGATTTTGACAAAAGGAGAGACTAATACCTTAGGGACATTTAACTCAGGGACAAAAGGAGAGACTAATACCTCAGGGAAATTCCAGTCACCAACACCCTAGAACGTGCATTCTGTTAATAGATGGCAATATTGAGCTTTACATGAAAAAAAAATAGATGGTAAAGGAAGCCACATACCTTTATTTGAGCTCCATTTCCACCAGTAACGTTATATATTGTCCAACAAGCTTCCTTTTTATGCTTTTCTTATGATTTTGAGTAAGAAGTTGGTAGAGACAGGGAAGAACTTCTGTTAAAAATCATTTGGAAAGTAAGCTGCAGCTTGAAAATATCGTGACGAGTGCTAACTCAATTGGAACCAGTAAAATGCTCAATTCATAATTGGTTTGAACTATTGTCACCCCAGGCTCGACCATATCACTTGAGTACATCAAGTCATCACAGAGTGTTGAAATCGTGAAAGAAAGAGGAGTCATAGCATAGGTTGTAAAATTAAATGAGATATTCAACAATAATAGAAAATGAAAAAAAAGTTGTGCAATGCAATCAAGATGAAATGCGGGGTTTAACTTGTAAAGTTGCAATCCTTCTCGGAGGTCTTTCTCCCTCTGCTGTTTCTGATGTCGCGAGTTCGCGATCGAGTGAGTTTCTGGCACAAAGTCAGGCTGATGAAGGACAAATTGGAAGAGACCCATGGCTGGGCTAGGTGCGCCATGTGAAGGCAAGCCCAGCCCAAGTGGTTCGAGACCGAGGTTCATCTGGACGGTGCCAAAATCGACGAAAAACGTAGCTTGTGTCGCGACATTCAGGATTGCGCAGCCTTCAATTCCAAATTCAATCTGCTGTGGAGCGATTTGGGACAAATTGACACAATGGATAAGGTCTTCTGGGAGTGGGCAACCAGATGGTGGTGGTCCGCGATCGGAGTGTTGGCTGGAGGTGAGATTTGGTGGTCCGTGAAAGAGTTTAGGATTAGGGTTCTATATAATTTAATTTGGAAGAATGTGATTTTGAATGTGACGGATTCATTTAAATGGCCTTAATATTATTTGCAACGTTTGACAAACGTTGCTAAATGTGACTTTTAGCAACATTCACCAAACGTTGCGAAATGTGACCTTTAGCAACGTTTATCAAACGTTGCGAAAAGTCTCACATTTCGCAACGTTTGACAAATATTGACAAAAGTAAAATCTTTCGCAACACTCAATAAACATTGCTAAAGGTGTCTGCCGCAACATTTTTCTAAAGGTGTATGCCGCAACATGTTTGGATGTTGCATTTTTTATGTTGCAAATGACTATTTTTGTTGTAGTGTTGGTTGAATCAAGAGAATAATGAAATCAATCTAATCTTCAATGGAATGTTCACTTGACTGAAATTAAGGCTCAGCCAATAATACATAATGTTTGAGATGAATTATGGTGATTGAATACTAAATTAAATTGTGAAACTAGCCTAACTAACCATGCGCATGGTCGTAAAGCCCAAGCGTGCGCATAAGCTAATTGCCCAACCCACTTGCCCACGTTTTGATTTCAATCGATGTCCAATTCTTCTTCCATGATTTTTGAAATCCCCTATTTGTTCAATTCTTCTTCTATGATTTTAAACAATTATAACATATGTTAGAATTTGGGTGTGACCTGAATTCCTTATTGAAGTAATTGAGGAATTCTAATTGAAGTGCACGTCAAGAAGAATTCAGTTTGGAGTACTATTGGAATCTTATTCAAGTTGAAATTCTATTTGGAATTCCTATTGGGAGTTGAAATTTGTATTGGATTTGAAAATGTTGAAATTATGGATTGGGAAGAAAAGTCGCTACATTTTCACTAGCCTACTACTCAAGCAACACCTGCAGATTTTCTCTTGAGACTTGGTCGCTCGCTTGGCACTCGAACGACAGACCTATCACTAGCTTATCGCTCAAGCGACAAGGTTATCCAGCTCAAGCCCTTTTTCGCATTTTAACATGTTTTTGACATTCCACTTCTACTACAACTCGTCTATTAGGGTTTAGACATCTCCCTACATAGTTGCTTGTGTATACTTAGTTCTTCTCTACAATTTATCATGTGAGAATAGTGTGAGAAAAGTGATTACTAGCTTTTAAGATCATTGTAGTATTTCTTTATCTTCATTATTTATGGTGCAATAAAATCTAATAATTTCTATGCTATATTTCTTTTATCTTCTTTTATTCTTTTGTTTGCGATCATGTACTTCATATTTTGTCATATAACTTCAACATCTCAATCCAATAGTTGGTTTCATATCAAGTGGTATCGAGCAATACGTGATCCTTAAATTCCCTATAATTGGTATCAGAGACTCTGGGCATAATTAACACAACAAGTGGTATTAGAGCGATTCTGGTATCTTGTTTGTTTCACAACAACATATGTGACTTGGTGAATGCAAACGATAAACATTGAGATTGATCTTCTGAATGATTTCAACCGGACCAATTTTCTTTGGCATCAACTTGTTGTATTTGTGTGTTGGGGCACGGTCTTTAGTGAGGACGGCCTAGATATAAAAGGTTCACTACAGAAAATTCAAGCTCGTACCACTTGTTGTAAGCTGTCGTTTTATACTCAGCTGACTGCTGATCATGAGTGTTACAACGAACCTGCTGAAGTTGATCAATAAAATCAGATCGAGTTAGTTCTATGGACTCGGGATTTATTCAGAAAATTGAGAAATTTAATGGGACTACGAAGCATGACAATGTAGACAATCTGGAAAGGAGAAAATGCAGTGCCACACGATTGTTTGTAAATTAAAAGTGAAAAAGGTTTTTGATTACATGACTCAACGTGAAATAAATTCTAGACTCCATGATGTAGATAAACAATCTAGGATAGAGCTAGGAACATCAAAATCACGGTATAGACACTCAAAATGAGGCATATGAGTCTGAAAATGAATCTAATGGTGATTTGCAGAATGATGAACAATGAAGAAGGTGGAATTGGTGAAACTGAACCAATTCAAGAAGAAATAAATCAGCCAGGTCTCGGTAAATACCAGTTAAATAGAGACACGGAAAGAAGACCAGCGAAACACAATCACAAGTACACTTGTGCAAATTAGAGGTAAATTTTTTTGCTTGCAAGTTCAGCCTTGATAAACTGGGAACCATCTACATATAAGGAAGCAGTGCTGTGAGATAAACCACAGCAGTTGAAGGCTGCAATGCAAGAGAAAATGAGAAAATGACTTCACTACACAAAAATCAGATCTGGATGTTGGTCCCAAACCACCACAGCAACAGGTAGTATAGTGTAACACGTTAATTAAGGAAGGTAACTCTTCTCTTGAACCAAGACACAAAAGCCAGGCTTGTTGGCAACTGTTTCACACGAAAGGAGGATATCGACTATCATGAAGTGTTTTCTTGTGATATAAAACACAAGAAAACTAGGTTAATGTTCACCTTAATTGGTCTGGTTTAATTGCGAACTAAACCACTTGAATGTCAAAACAGCCATTTTGCATGGAAAAGATTTACATGTCTCAACCTTTAGGTTTTGAGGGGAAGGAAAAACCAAATATGTTTTGTTTCTTTATGTTATAAAACAATCCTCAAGGCAATAGTACAAACTTTGTACTTAAAATTTGGATTTAATAGTAGTTACGATAAGTTGCCATTGCTATAAATTTTCTGATTCTGCTGCATTCTGTGTGCTTATATACGTTGATGATATGTTCTTAATTAGCAAAAGGAAGAGATTAAAACCATGGTTACTTTTGAAAAGTGAAATTGATATGAAAAACTTGGATATGGCTACTAGGATGCTTGGGATGGTAATCACAAGGGATAGAAATTTTAAAAACATGGGCAGGAAGCCGAAGAGAAAGCCAATGAGACATCAGTTTCAGCAGAGGTTTTTTTACCATTAATAATTTAATTTTGTTTTTCATCTGTATAATATAATCAATTCACAATTGACATGGGATATATTCCATTGTTTGTAGGAATTCAACATTGAGAAATTGCAACTGGTTGAAGATTAGAAGAAAAAAGTTCGTCAAGAGTACAAACGTAAGACCAAACAGGTGGAAGTTCATAAAAAGATGTGATTTATCAATTCACACTTGAATTTCTTGTGGCATTTTGACATGAAGTTTAGATTTTGAATTGGATTGAAGCTATGAAATGAAAGTAACACTATTACCTATGCAGCGAACACACAACGCAGCTAAATTCATCCCGTATCAAATCTTTAAAATACGTTTCTAAATTTTTAAAATCTATTGACCTCTAAATCTGGCAGGCCAATTGTCAACAGATCTCAATTCATCTCCTTCATGTGTACATTACCTGAACTCTTGGACGAGCATGTTAGTGGCACAGGCTCCGGCTTCTCAGGACAAAGGAGAGGCCACAATCGCATGCTCTCGAAGCTCAAATCTAACAATAGTTTGGTTTGAGAGAGACGAGAAAAAGAGAATAAGAATATCATGTTTTAGATTTGAAGATTACCAAATTGTGATTACCTTTAAATGACGTGAATATTTATAAGCAAAGGAGATGCAGTTTAGGCCGATTGGATGCTCACATGGCTTCATTTAAACTGCTGGTGTCACATAGTAATCATAGGCCTATGGCCTCCCACACCTATCCTAGGTGGATTAACCCTGAATTGACAAACCGTCTTTGTAGTGATCACGTAATCATATTGCACATTGCTCAATGGGTTAGAGATGTCAAAAAGTACAACTTTATGGTTAAAAGAATCCTCAACCAAGAAAAGGAAAAATCTCCTTGTTCCGTGATTATATCCTGGGTCAAGTTGCGCCCCTGGTTTGACCGGAACTTTAATCCCGGAACAAATAGCACAGCTCAAAAGATAAAGGAGGTGACACGAACGAATGCAGTTGCCTAGGAGAAGGGGTTTGCGTGATATTTTGTTAGCTGGTAGCCACATGGGCAGAGACGTAAAAGAAACAATTTAATAAAGCTCAAAGCGAATGTTTTTATGAACAATAGTTGCTGGTTTATGCCACAGATCGTATTGGCCTTGATAGCCTGCTAAATTGGCTACTTTGATCCCCAAACATCTTTCATTAGGCTTTGCATTATATCATACGCTAATATCATGGTAATTTAGATCACTGTAAAAACAGATGTCTTCTCTTAAATGAGGATTATCCCAAACAAAAAGGCAAAAAGAGTTGCCAACTTGTGCAGTTAAAAGTCCCTTTATTTCTCATAAAGGAAGCCTAAGACTACCTATCTTTTACCTGGCTCGACTTCCCAGCACCCAAAATAACTAAAAATATATTTTTAAGTCTCAATAACTGAATTATCAGCTTGAGATCGTGTCTTTTTTGGGCAATTCATGATGTAAAACCCTATTTCCATAGTGATATTTCATTTGGAAAATGCAATCCATTTTCAGCTTAAATCATTTTAGATGCACATTTTAAACTTGAACACATCCATACAAGGCATACTAATCAGTTCGTGCCATCTCACTGCCAGATTATCCCTGCTACTCGGGCAAAAGGAGAGAAAATCCTGACAAAGGCTAAAACTGGTTACATAAACAGAATATAGTAAGTCAACATACACTTGTAATGCTTCTAATTTACAGACAAAAGTCAGACTGTGTAATAAACTACAAACCTTAAATAGAGCAAGTTACAATTCCAGCTAAGTTTGGGTCATTTTCTCTACTAATCTTCAGGAAATGAATTGCCCTTTACAGGACTAGCAAATCTGTTCTCTAATGGACACAATAAATATAATGCACAATCTTGTCATTAGTTTGCCAGACTAAAACCTAACATGCCATACATCAGAAATTTCCATAGTTTTCTAAGCATCAACAGAAAGAATCTGACCCTAATACAACAAGTATACGCTGAACAAAAGCAGTTGGTTCTCTATCCAGGGCAGTTCACATTCTGTCTGCAATGACCCAAAACCAGACTACCGGACATGAACTTATTATAGAAAGCACTTTCTGCTCGCAATGCCATAATTTTTCTTTTCAATCCTTTTCTTTTTGAATTTTTTTTTTTCTTCTTTTGTGCGCAAAAGTGTTTGGGGATGGAGAGAGGAATGCCGAGAATATAGTAATTGGCTTCTGAAAACAATTTTAAGATTCAAATGGATCACACGTAGAAGAGTATATATATGTGTATATAGGGGAGGGAGTGAACAAACGAACAAGACAATAAAGCAAAATCAGAGGAAGAAAACTTCATTCCTTATTCTTTACCAAGACAGAACTCCGTATAAATCATCATCTAACAATTACACTACAAAATGATAACCGATGCAACAATCATGTTTATGACCATATCTATAATGAATTTTTTTGTAGTTTATGAACTTTGATAAATTTATAACCTGGTCCCCGGTCCTGATGCTCCCTGTCCCCATATTTGTCTCTTCTGTCTCTAAGAACCCGATGATTTTCATACTGTCTTCTGCTTAGCTCTCAATTCAATTAACCACTAATTGCAACATGGAGAGGAGCTGGCATGACCAGTTTGCAGACGCTGCACTATATACAAAACCGCAAGCAAGCACACTATAATGAAGAAACATGAATGGCTAAGCCAGACTCTCTGCAGACATACATACAAGGATTGAAAATCCAAGGCATGATTGAGCTATCGTGCATTATTTTCTCTCACAAAATCTATGATGACGCTGTCCTTCCAAGATCATGGTGCCGGAGCTTCCCACGTTGGCTCTGGTTATAATGACACATTTATCAGAACCAATAATAGTTCAAGTACAAATCCCCAACCAAAGAAGCACATATTGAGATCAGACCCAAAAATTGTAGCATTAAATGTAGATCATACTGCACATATCAGGAAAATCTCACAAACTATCAACAGGTTTCATACCCTCTTTTATTCTCTAAAAATAAGCATATGTTTGTCAAGTGTTTATACGGTCAAAAAATGGTTCACCAATTTTTATCCACACATTTTGTGATATTCATAAGTACTACTCACTTATTCATCACTCGTTTTTACTTATTCATAAACAAAGACCATTTATAAACACTTCCTTCACAAGCTCAAAATGAAAAGGTGAAACAATAGGTGTAACTGAGAAACGAATACTTCTAGAATAAATTTGAACTCGAACATACAAAAACCTATACAAATAGCGATTCCTGTGACAATTTACCATCCAACTAAAGTTATTTATTAAGAATGCACCACGAAAAGAATGATATTCATGTAAGTATTTATTCCAGATTGAAGCTTCTTTAGACATCTCATTGTTAGCAGAATAAAGAGGCCACAAAGAGGAGAAGCATGGCAACAAGAAGGCAGCCATTGCCCAAAGACAGTCTAGTTACGATTTTCTGAGTTAGAACTTCAATTGTGCAGTTATATGTCATTGCTCAAACCCAAATGCATTAAAGAAGTGTTATTTGCAACCTAAATAAGAGCTAAGTCCAGTCAAAAAATTTCAAGACAACTAAATCAAACTTGTAGAATATATTCAAAGAAGTTCTATAGGCGTACATGTTTCCTTTATTCAGTGCATGATAGAAAGGGAAGGCAAAGCTTTTGATTTATTTCATATTGTCAAAGAGTTGTAGATGATTTTACGTCTTGTCAAAGATTTGAAGCCATAATTAGTGGGCATAGTTTTTGGACTTTCTATATTTTTAGCCTTATTGTATGGAGTAAATTGTTACACAAAAGATGGGGAGCCACCGGAAGTCACCAGGTGGGCCTTGGCCACAACTCCCTGACTGATAGACCCCCAACTAGGATCACCTATGCAAGAAGAAGAAAAGGGTTAATACATCCAACTGTGAGGCAGCCAGGTCACCTCAGATTCCAGATGGTTCACCATTCAGTTAACAGGAGGGCCAAGTGGGTAATAGTGCTATAGAAGGGAGGTCTATAAATAGGAGATCAGGCCTCTCGAATACCCCGGAGTTTGTTCAACTTCTGTTTTCTTATTTCAGTGTTCCATTCCTGTTTCATCTTTCAATTCAGTAAAGAATTCCACATTACAATCAATTCTTTGTTCATCTATCACAATATTAAGCCTAATCAACAAATGCACAGCTATTTCACAGGTGTATCGAGTCAGCAGCTGCAGGGGATTTTCCATTGCTGCACAGCAGTAACAGGGGGCTCTATCACTGACTCTTTCCCACACACGGTGTAATACCCCGACCAAGAAAGTTTAAGAGATTTGATAGGTACTACTCATACCACAAGGTGCACCTTCTTTTCCGGAAGTCCATCATTAGAAACTCCACGGTTAAGCGTGTTTGGCTTTGAGCAATTCTATGATGGGCGATCCCCTGGAAAGTTTTCTCAGGGAGCGTGCGAGTGAGGACAAAGTATGCTGAAAAGACTCATGTTGGTACAGTACGTCGTCGATCTAACGGCCGGAACAGCCCGTTAAATGGGACCCGGGTCGTTACATACGGCCCTCCCTACCCTCCAATCCACCATACTATCATCATCCTTCCACCTCTCCTCCTCCCATATTAATTACAAATCCACAATGAAAATATAACATCACCCTCCTCTTCTCCAAATACTTTGAAAAAAAGTCATTTGCTATTCTTGGAGGCAACATATATCCTTCTTCTTCTGTTGACCATTCCCTTCCCCCCCACCCACATCTACCCCAACCCCAGAAGCAGCGACCTGTTTTAGAGGTGAACCTACCCCCATTCTATCCAACAAAAGCTAGCAACCCTTTCACGTCCTTTTAAATTTGCTATTATTGGTAAATTAACCCATGCCCCATTGAAGATGGTAAGGGAAGCTTTTCATTTGAGTTTAAAGGTCCTTTTAAAATGAGTTGATTCAAAGAATATTGTTATAAGCTTTTCAAAGGAGGCAGATTATTGTAGTATCCTTTTGAAACATCTTTACTTATCCATTGATCGCCCAAGGGAGACCTTAAGTAGACTTTCAATTTCCACCTTTCCACTGAACCTGCCTGTTTGGGTTGCACTACTGCTGCGACTGGTTTACTTTAACAAAAGCATGCTTTTTTCCATTCCTGCCATCCTAAGTTACCTAACTACGGTAAGATAATGCTACTGCCAACAGGAAGAGGCCTAGTATTTCAGGAATTCTAGCGAAAAGAATCTCCTTATACCTAGAATTTTTCACGGTGTTATTACTGACTGCAGAAAATTTGCCAAAATATTGCTCTTTTTGCTCTCATCCAATGATGGTTAGAATTGTCTAGTGGGTAGTGGTGTTCCACACACTGCTCATACAGTTTCCAAACGTGTCTTCCCACCTCCAAGCCCTGTTCAAACTTCCGTCTGTTAGATTAACGTAGTTCCCCCAAGTCTCTAGTGGCAAGTTTCAGTTCCAACAGCCTCAGGCTCTCAGGTTCAATCCACTCTGCTTCTGCTACATGTTTGACTTCTCCTACCTTATTTCCGTTGCCTCTTTTACCCTTATGTGGTGGTAAAGTCTCCACTTATCTCGGCCTGGGAGCCTCCTGTTTCTTCCCATCAACCTTGCATCCCTTGAAAAGATTTTGTAAACATTCTTTGCTCCTCAGAATATAACTAGCAAAATCCTGCGGCTTATTTATATACACATTACCGAACTTCAATAAGGGGTTATGATGCAAGTAAGTCACTTCTAAGTGAGAGGGCCAGTATCGCTGTGACTAGGTATAAGACCAAGGCTTTTAGCATCTCTCGGTTCAACAATTTTAGCACTTGCAACTAGGAATGACCTCAATTTTTCTACATCATACACATTCAAAATTTAAAATTTAGCAAGGTCTACATTGACTCGTATCAAATTTAGAAAAGAATACCAAACAATAGAAATGTTCAAGAAAATGAAGAAAAAAATATGTTAAGCATCTAACCAGCAACACAATCTATAGGTAAAGAACATTAAAAGAAAAGATGTTTCAAGTATTTGAAGAGAATTCAGAAATGGTAGTAGATGACCTTAGACACGAATTGGGCTATATATCTACCATCCTGAAGATCTGGGAGTTGCACAGCCAAACAATCCCTTGGAGTCTCAAAAGAAGACAATGAAAACTGCTTTGAAACCACACCAACATCAAAGTAAATCAACCCGGAGCTCGGAATATCTACCCGGATTTCCTTAACAGGGAACCACAGAAACAAATCCTGTGCAGAAATCCCGGATAGCTCGTCGATCTGCCCGTAACGCAAAGTACCCGAAACATTCCTTTCATAGTGCAGTTCATTTTCAAACTTGGCAATGCAAGCGCGATCCAAGTGAACCTCGAATTTCCCAGAATTATCGAAAATGAAGTCCTTCACGCCTTTCGGTAACAATCCCATCGGAAGCCCATGAAGCTTAAGCACTTCGTATATCGATGATGAAGTTCCGGCTCCATCATATGCAGTTGATGTTACGAAAAACAGAGTAGAAAATAAGATCAAAAAATTGCTAAATGGAACCATGATTCTCTTAATGTTATGGCATGGAACAAAAAATATTCGGGTTTGGGTTTTTAAGGCAAAATAAAAGGGTGTGAAAATGAGAATACACACAGAGATGGGATTACGAGGGTGTCGAAGACGATGCCATTGCCAGCAAGATTACAGGGAGGATTAAGGAGAATGATCAATTATTGGTGGAAACAGCGGGACCCATTTACTGAATCACACTTGTCTACAATCGATCTTTCTAGTGTATTAGCGCTGTTCGGCAGGGATTAAAATTAGATTAAAATTGAAAAAGTAATCGTTATCGTTGATTTTTATTAGACGAGTAAAACCAAATAACAACCATATTTTCAATTTTAATTGAATTTTAATCTCCGTGTAGCCCATGGAGCTTCAAACAGTAGGGATACAATTGTAATTGAATCTATTGGTGAAGTACGGTTTGACACGTGTCACTCTAAGGATAGGCATAATATAAGGGGGTGCCGACCCCAATATCGGCGGGTGATATGCATGAAGACTGAGTGATGAGTACGAGAAAGAAAAAACATGAACAGAGTAATAGTAAAGGGAAAATTGTATCATTAGCCACCAACTTATTACTCTAGTCGCAAATTGATCCCTAACCTTTAAAGTAGAGCTATTTAAGCAATTTTTTGTTCATAATCTTCTAAAAATTTAAAGTGAGACCTACTTCAACACAGAAGACATGATAATATAACTAATATATGAATGGTTTTCTTCATTACAGAATGATATATATGGTGTGTTTGAGCCACATTATTTTGGAAGAATATATTATGAAATAGTAGATTGATGAAAAATATGTGATTTAAAATGAAAGAAAAGTTATTGATGTGATGGAAAATATTATTTTATTGAAAAATATGTGGTTGAAAATGAGTAGAAAAATAAGAACAAAAATTTTAATGTGAACCAAACATGGGCATAATTATGATAAACGAGGACGACTCTGTATTCCATAGACGTTCTAGTTGAGTGTTGAGTTTGAAAAAGGAAAAATGATCTTAAATAGGTAGCTCAACCCCAAATTTTAGAATATTTCAAAATAATATGATTTAGGATTAGTAGTGTTGAGCATCTATCTATATGATAGTGAAAATCCAAATTTAATTATCCAATGAATTTCAACTTCATTGAACAATCGAGGGTTCGTATGACAAGGTTTTTCAAAAATCATATGATTTAGGATCTGTATTATCGATTTTTACTATGTTAAAACACAATTGATGTCAAGTAAATCTAGGTCTAGTTGACTGAAGACCAAATTGTTATTAGAGCAATTATTAGGGGTGTGGGGGTGCAAAATGCAAACCACATTCCAAGGCAGTTTACGTATTTGGAGAAAAAAGCATGTGAAGATGGGGCTGGATTTTGTTCTTTTGATAAATTATGATTTTTTTTGTCTGCTCATACATTTTGTCTCCCTAAATTATTTTGTTTATGTTTATACTCTAATATTGCATCATGGCCAAATAGTATATTACATGTGATATTAGGCATGGCAAGCAACTGCCATTATGGTTTTGTGTTTATATAGTCAAGCCGATGGCCAACCGCACATGAAGACATGTTTAGCGATTGAATAATTTTATTTAACACCACACCATTGATGTTACTGTGTAAATTTAGACGACACTATGTGATATGTTCAGTAATAACATTCAATATCATTCATTTCCCGATAAATTTGTCTCGTTTGTGAATTGATTTACCAGTTCGAGTGGATATTCACGATAAGTTGTTATTGAAATTTTCAGTTGTCTAAACGCCGATGGCATTGTGATTCTAAGTGTTTGATGGGTTGGTTTCGAATCGAATTCAACCCAAAATAATATTTTGTACACTCTCATAAAAAAAAAAAAAAAAAATAGCTATGGGTTGTTTACTAATTTTAAATGGGAAGCAATAGTTTAAAAAAAAAAAAAAAAAAAAAAAACTTTATGCTATCCAAAATCCTATCTTTGCAACTAGCCCAACCCCAGCCCCAAGCCACAATTTCCAACCCCTTGCTGCCCTGACAATCTCAAGCTTCAAATTAGTCCAATTGATGTAGGTCACTCCTACCCAACAAATCAATACAAAAACACAAAAATTCATATCGGATTGCGATTCAAAAACTATAACTCAAGTTTTGTTCTAAACTACCTAAACTGAAAATAAAGTTGTGGGTGGATATTCACCTTTTTTCACTATCACACTTATATCATTAATTTTTTTTCTTCGTCCTATTTTTATTTTCAACATTTTATTAATCAGAAAATCTTGTCTTTAATCATGATGGTCAAATACTTAATCGCATTTTTACAATATTATTTGTTTTGCTTATTCAAAAATATAACGGGCAAATTGTTTTTACTCTATTTTAGAGAAAATTTGACGAGAAATAATAATTAGGAACAATATAAATTAATTTCAAAATAAAAATGCGATAAAAAAAAGTTTGAGATATATATGTGATAATATGTAAAGGTTATGAATTATTCATGCAATTAAAATGTAGTTTAATTATTAAACCCTTGTATGATCTCTATTATTTCCAAAATACATTTTTCTCTCTTTTCTTCAACCACATAAAATAATATTACATGCAAATATAAAATTTTTCCTCATTTTTTCATTGTACATTCTCCATCAATCCACTATTTCAAAATGCATTCAAAAAAAAAAAAAAAAGGCGCAAACAAGCTCTAAAAATTGTGGTGTGAATATATTTAACCTAAAGTCGTTTAAATACCTTAATGAAATAAACCCTAGACGAACTCAAAAGGACAAAACTACCCTCTCAAATAAAGAGTCCACAAAATATTGACCATGCAAGAATTTTAAAAAAAATTAACATAATATAATAATTAAATAAAAGTAATTCATATAGCTCGAGGCAGTTCGATCGAGGCCAAGCCGAACCGACTCCAAGCTCAAGCTCCTTTCTTATTTTGCCTATCTGACTTTGACATGAGTGTCTCTACTACTCTACCACCAACTCGTCTTGGTGCGCACTCTAAGTTTCATGGGGTACCCCTCTAATCTCACACTCATCCCCACCTTCTCACCTTGTAATTTGCTGCCATGCTTTGTTAGCTCCCGAAGTATCACTGAATACTCAGCTTGTACTTGTGTACTCATGGTGCAACACTAATTGGATCAGAAGTTTTTCAACAAAAAAAAAAAAAACTTCTTCGCTCTCTCTTTAATATTTCATCTGTATGTAACTCTTTTATGTACAAGTAACATTATTCTTTAAAGAAAGTGAACGTTCACAACCCCATTAAGAATCCAAATCTTGATTATGGTTTCGAAGAAAATTGAGCGTTTTAAAAAAATACACTCAAATACTTTCCAAAACACAACCTAATTGTTTAATGTTTGTACAAGGTAATCTATGATAAATGTTTTTCCTGTCCAAAATCTTGCTTCTAAACAAGGATTAATAAGATCACTGGTGTCTTTTTTTTATGATGATAGAAGTTTGATCAACTAGCATGCTAAGGGTATGGTGGGTGGCTTCATTAATATGTAATAACCCACGTTTTTTGGTTTTGTCTCTACTTTGAAAGATACATATTATTACTTTTAAGCATAAATTAATGCATGTAAAAGTATTGTATTGATAAACCCAAAATTAACCGTCTTTCAAGTCTTTTTAATGAAAGAAATACAGACAATTTCAAACACAAAATTATGTAGTCCCTCTTTTTCAATCATACGTTTCATAGTATCAACTATTTTTATCAACTTTTCGACTATATATTTCATCAATTTTTATCAAAATCTATTATAAAATTAATTTTTATCCAAACCAAACAAGGGGTATGGGTCTAAATCAGTCATGGGATATAACGAATTAGCTAGGTTGTTAGGATATAGGTTCGATTAAATCACATGAAGTGACATGTCAATTAGCGTAAAGAACCCGAAAATATTTAATCATCTAGTTGACTTAAATTGAGAGAAGTACCGTGATTAATTAATATTTAAAAAAAAAAAAAACAAATGTACGTTGCTTTTCTCTTATAAAAAAGGCTGCTTGGCCTGGGATCATTTCCCGAGTCAAATAAGGGACGCCAAACAATCAATATTAACCACATATTTTATGAGTCTTACAATTTTTTAATCACACATTTTCAAAACTTCTATCGCAATCTACTAAAAATCTAATTTCAATCTCCACTAGTATAACTCAACAATTCTAGTCAAGCATGTGATTCGAAAAATTGTCACAAAAAAAATGGTTACCTTGTATTAATTCTTGGAATTGCTAATTTATGTTCATTCTTAATTCTTAATTGGCATCTCATTCTCAAATCATTATTCGATTATTTGGACTTTATTAATTGAATTTTGTTATTAGAGCGAAGGTTTTCCACACTACTACAAATAATTCACATCACAAAATTTCGGAAGTGTTAGAAATTTGGTTTATTTCTAAATTCCTTCTTTCAAGAAATATGAAAAAGAACAAGATAATTCTCAGCCTTTAAGTCTTAGTAATTAGATTCCTTAACTTTACAAGTATAAGTCACTTGAATCTTCAAAGGATCACAGCTATCAATTTGACTATTAAAAAAATAAAGTTTGACTAAATAAACATATACACTTGTTTTAAATTAAATAAAAATAAATAACAAATAAAAAGACTTAGTCCTTGTTTGATTGCGATTAAAATCATATTTTTAGTAAATCTTGATAAAAGTTGATGAAATATGTGATTAAAAAGTAGCGAATCTCATGAAATGTGTGGCTAAAATCATTCATTGACTTTGATTGAAATTAAAATATTAATTTCTACAAAATAGGAGGCTTACTTTCCAACCACACCACTTCTAGGCTCTAGCCACCCCAAATTGCCATGGGATGGGACCTTGAGGTGAGGATTGTAGGAAAATGGGTGGTGGGAGGCATAGGATGGAGCCACACTATCGTTCGTCAGTTTAAAATACAATCAACTTTTTCATTCAATCTTTTCCCTGCGCATTGTATTATGTAATCCATTGTGTACATTTTTTTTATGTACAAGTATCAAAATTCTGGAAAAATACCTTGTGTTTCCAACCATGTTAGGTAATTGGGATCAGGGATAGTAAACATGATCATTGCCTCGAATTCCCTAAACTTGTTCCTATTCTTTTTGTTTTGTTTTTAAGTTTTTAAATTTAAATCGTATTTAAGAAATAAATAATCTACATATATAAAAATGAAGGATTAAGGAGAAACTTTTGATTACCAATTTTACCCTTACATATTTAGCTATATTAGCAGTATACCCTCTCCTGGAAAAATATATTTGATTTCCACTTTTACCCTTACATATCTTTAAAATATTTGTGGTTATTTTTCAATCTTCAAACATTATTAATCTCTATTTTATCCTTTAATTTTTCTCTATATTCTGTGTTTTCTCATTCTTTCTGAGAATCCTCTGTCTAATCAATTAAAACTCTCTCTCTCTCCTCTGTTTGAAGAATCATCGTGTTGATTTTTGATAAGGTTTCAATGCATACAAACCTTGAATGTTTTTTGGATTGTGCAACTCCAATTATTCCATCCCATTTGCTGCCCAAAGTTTGTCTTTTTTTCCTTTTCTATTTCTTTAATAATATTCGACTTTACGTCACGTCTACCTGCTTTGTGGGTTAATCTTTAATTTATGAAATTTTGTTTATAATTGTTGATTATTTGTCCATTTTGTTATTTGATGATTTTGTGAGCAGAGCGACATTGTGAATCTAAATAGATTACGACATCGTATGAATGAGAAAACTTAGACTACTTTACATTGAGTTATCTCTGGAATTGTTATCTCCTCGCAATTCAAATCTTCACCAACAATTCTTCTATAAATTGTGTAAGGTAAGTTTCTAATTTAATTGGTGAAAAGTTGAAATTCAAGTTGTATTTATTTGGATTTCTTCCCATTGAATTTGACTTTTAACCAAATAATGGCAATCAATATGTTATAGTTTAATCCTGAGAGATTGCTCAATTGGTCAGATCTTGTGTTTAATAGCTAATTGTTTTCTTTTGCTAATACTTCTATGAGAAATTACAGTCACGGAACCAAACTTTTAAACAATTCGTACTTGGAGTCCAAATTGACAGAAACCGTTAGTTGACCAATAATTAAATGTCTGACCAATTGTTGACCAATTTTTAAAGGACAAATATATAACTTTACATTTTTCATATGAAAAAAATTCAAATAAAAGAATTAAATTAGAAAAAAACCCTAGGTTATTGCTCATCTTCTCCACACCCACACCCTAGGGGTGTAATCGGTCCGATTTTGCGATTTTTGACAAATTTTCAAACCAAACCGTTTAAACCGATTTGAGAAAAACTCAAACCATTTTGAACGGTTTGAAAAAAACTCAAATCTAAACCTAACGGTTTGGTCCGGTTTTAAACCACCGATTTCGCTGTATATTTTTTTGTCTATCTACTTTTATGACATTAATTCATTGAATTTAATATATATTTATATCTTACTAGCAATAAATCTAAAATAAACTAAATATATCTACTACAAATTTAAATACCAACTAAATCAAAGTGAAATCACAATATACTAAAATATAATTTTTGTTTGCCATTTTAGGCTAAGACGTTACGATAACGTTACAATATAAGTCTACTAAACTAAATATAAAGCCCAAAAAATATAATGATGTTCAACAAGACATCGTAATCATCATATCTGAAAAACAAAACTACTGATTAAATAGAGAAAATAACCAACCATAATAATAAATCAATTATTTATAATATCTAAACATAACAATTACTCAAACTTACCATTGTATATTGTTACAAATTCAGTTTCTCACATATACTCAAACACCAATTGTTGTCACACGTGATTCATAGTCTCCATTGTCAAACAAATGCATTCGTTATATCATCATAATATTAGATACTAGATAGATAAGAGAATCTTTAAATATATGGTAATAGAAATTATAAATCATCTACCACTACTTTCATTGAATTATCAAATGTTTCCACTTCATCTAAATATTGGTGCAGCACTATAGATTCATTCTTAACTTGAAACCAATTCTTTCAGTATATACAAGTCTCAACCATCCTTGCACCTAATAAATTTCTAAAGAAATCAAGTATCTGACCTTCATTTGAGAAGCAGACTCAGAAGCAACTGTAGAAATTTGAATTCTAAAGAGGAAAAAAGTTTTTGATAGATTATGTTAGTCTTGAAATTATTAGATATAAATTATGATTATTTGGTAATAATAATATATATGTAATAAAAAATTATAAATTGACAAAAATACACACAAATGACAAAACTATTGAATTTTGAATATTTAGATGAATTTTAAAAAAAATCATTTTTTTAATTTTTTTATTTTTATATATTTTTTCGCCGGTCCGGTTTGGTTTTAAACCGCAATTAAAATTCTCAAACATAAATCAAACCGTTTTTGACTGGTTTGGTTTGGTTCAAAACCATTTCGTTGACGGGTCCACGTGGCACCAAACCGACGGTTTCTAAAATGCGGTTTCGGTTCGATTTTTCGATTTGACGGTTTTTGCTTACAGCCCTACCACACCCCAGTCATCTTCTTCTACACTCACCCCCACACACCACCACTTTCGCCCCATAGTCTCTACTTCCATAGAGTGAACCTCCAATGCCACCCCCTCCATAGCCGTTGTCACCCCCTCCATAGCCACCCCCAAAACCAGTAACACTGATGTATCCTCCATATCCACCACCACCATATCCTCCATAACAATGTCAATTAGAAGTGCCTGTTAGACTTACTTGTTCGCAACGGCTTCAATAGCTTGCTTCTTAATTACCCTGTGATTGTCACAACTAACCACATAGTTATGCATATTAGCAGCTGCAACTTTCGAGACACAAGAGTTCACATCATAAGCAACACCAAATCCAGTAGCACCAAGAGCCAACGCGCCACCGAAGCCAACATTATGAGACCCACCAAACCGAGACCCAAGTCCATATCCAGCCGCAACAACGTTGCAAAGATTAAAGTCAAACAAGCTATTTGAATATGAGGTGAAATGGCATCGACCAAATACTTGACACCCGTTAGCTCTCTCTTCACCCCCAAAAACATCAACTTTGACAGCAATACTGGATAGAGAAGCAGAAATATTGGAAGAAGATGATTGGAGTGTTTGTGGGGGTGGGGTTGGAGGTGGATGGAAAGAAGATGAACAGTAGCCTAGGGTTTTTTTTCTAATTTCATTCTTTTATTTGAATTTTTTTTATATGAAAAATGTAAAGTTACGTATTTGCTTTTTAAAAATTGGTCAACAATTGATCAGACATTTAATTATTTGTCAACTAACAATCAAACTAACGATTTTTGTCAATTTGAATTCCGGGTGCGAATTGTTTAAAGGTTTGGTACCGTGAATGGTACAAATGAACTGTTTGGACAAAGTCTACAAAAATGTAAAAAGTTTGGTACCGTGGCTGCAATTTTCCCTACTCTATCTCTGTGTGTCTTTTTCATATATCTTTTTTTTTTTCCAATTTTGTACTATTCCCAATTCCCAAATCTACATAAGAAAAATATACAAGGGAAAAAATATCTATAGAGGGCTTTATTTCCTTTGCCTTTTCTGTTCCTAACTTCATTTCATATTAATTCATTAATTAAGTCATTTACAAGTATATATTCGTTTGCCTTTTCATTTCCTTAAACCCTCAACTAATTAGTTGGGCTATGTAGTTATTTTACAATAATTTATAATAAGTAATGGAATTGAATTAAAAAGTGAATCTTTTACTTTATAAGGGAATAGTAATTGATTTGTTATGCACATCCAAACCTCTTTGATGGTGCACTCAATCAAAATAAATCTCTACATTTATCATATTCATTTTTCTAGCTTTTGATAATTCTTTTTCCTTCGACTTGCTCTTATATATTTAGTTATAGACCCAATATAGTACCGACTTATATAATATAATATAATATAACAGTAAAAAAGAAATACAAATACCAGATAATAAATTCAAACAATCTGTTGGTTACCATAGAAATCCTAGAAACATTTAAATTGATACTTTGTGATGAAAGTTTTAGACCAAAGCAAAGAAATAAGTGAGAAAAATTAAGTGAAAGTTCTCTACTCACAATTCTCGAGTGTGAATTTTATTACATATTACTCTCCATTTTCATTTCGTATATATACTTTCCCCTCCTCTACCGTCTTATCTCTCACTTTCATTATTCTGCTTCTCAAAAAAATTGTCTTCATAAAATAAATCAAGATAACCGTCAAGGGAATTGTGTGTTTGCCGTTTCTTAAAATTGTCGAGTGAATAGAATTTAAAATTGCCTTTTGATTTTAAGTTCCTCCCAATCATTTTCACGATCTATGATTATCATCTTTTGGCTTTCACAAGGTTGTTAGAAGAAGCTTGCATGTCTCCAATGATATATAATCTAATCATATCGAAGAGACTAAATGTGTCACTACTTCTGAATGAGAAATTATGCATCGTTTTCACATTCTAATATTCACGTGTACATAATTTAATTTTTAAATTTGATTTGACATGCTAGTATATAGTTCATTAGTTAATTTAAAAGGGACAGTAAATAGAAATATTATAATTCTCGCATTGCTCCATTGTCATCTTTAAATGAGAACAAATGGATTGGGGGTATATAGGGGAGTGAAAAAAAATTGTTAAGGAATAAATTTCACATTAATTAAAGATTAAATCAACAATTAATACGTAAAAGTTTAAGCTATTAATCACGAAAACAGTAACACGAGAAGAAGTGGATAATACGAAAATTTATACAAACTTGAACATTCGTAATTTAGACACCAAAAATAAATGTTAGAAACCTACATGCTCGATTTGATGCTCGATATATACAAAAATTGTTTCATAGACAAATTCGGAGTTCTTCAACCATCCTCTCAAATGACTCGAGTGTTAGAATTGTTGACCCGCCAAGTCAGCCCATTATAATATAAGAAAAAGCCCAATATTTTGCCCGCGACCAACCATCACTTGTTTGTAATTTAACATCTTCACTTCATTTCCTCTTTACATGGAATAAGACACTTGGGCCAAAATGCCCTTCAAAATCGAGGACAACTAATTGGGTCACAACTACATCGGAATGTTGTAGACCATCTGGATCGTATAATTATTTAAGGGGAACAATATATTTCTAAAGTATTTACTTTACACCTTTTCAAAAATAAAAAAACAAGTTTGAAAATTCACAAATCAGGTTTTTTAAATTTTAAATTAATAATTAATGAATTATTAAATCAATTTATTATTAAATATTTATTTCTAATTTAATATAATTATCCCACCCCACCTCCACCACCCCAACCGACTTTCCAATCACCACTCTTCTCTGGCGACTGCTCCGATTCCGACGAGTATTCCGATAACCGTTCCGCCACTTTTTAAGTCACAATTCAAAATTTTCATAGGTCACAATTTGTTCATCGATCACAACTTAAAAATTTAAAAGTCACAATTTGTTCGTCGGTCACAATCACAAAATTTTAAAGTTACGTTACTTATTTTATGGTCACAAACATCAATTTATTGGTCACAAATTAATAATTTTTAGGTCACAAATTAGTAATTTTTAGGTCACACAGCTTGTACTCGTCACAGTTTATTGAATTCATTGGTCACAAATTGTTTATTGATCACAAACCGACCAACTTATTTGTCACCATCACCAAATCATTTGTGACCACTACTTCGCCACTGACTCCACCAGCGGCGCCACCATCGTCGACGCCTCTTAACCACCATCGCGTGTAGCACAACCACACCCGCCACACGCCGCACATCCAACCATCACACAGCAACACCGCAACGATCGCACAGAATACAACACAACCATCGCACAGAACGCACCACCGCACGCAACAAGAAACACACCCAAACCACACGATCACCACCGCCGCACACACATACACATCCAACCATCGCAAAACACCGGAACCATAGCCAACACTGGATCTGCAATGGTGCTGATCCGTACCTAGACCACTAGATATGCATCGTTGGCACTCATGTGAGAGAGATGGTGTGTGATTAGGGTTTGTGAAGTGACCTAATTTTACCATAAGCAGAAATCCGGTGAAATAGATAGAAGTGAAAGAGATGGTGTGTGATTAGGGTTTGTGAGTGAAATGCGGTGGATGCAGCGGACATACCGTGGATCCAGACAGAGAGAGAAATGAAGGAGTGAAGAGCAATAGAGAGGTGAGGGGGAACAACAATCGTCGACGACCGTGGCGAGGGGATGCAGCGTCGGAGCTCCTTTAGACGGTGGGGAAGTGAGAAGACTGATAGAGAGAGAAGGAATCCAGACGAAAGCGAAAGGGAGAGTGAAGACTAGAGAGGAAGCGGTAACGGCGGACTGCAACGTCGGTGTCGACGACTGCGGTGGCTGTGAGAAACGGGAAAGAGAATGGGTAAGAATGGAGAGAATGGAAGAGTATGTGGAATGAATTTTAGGGTTGATTTGAGTTTTTTAATTGGGATGAAAAATATATAATTAATATTACATTAAATATAAGAAACTTGATTTTTGAAAAGTTAAACTTGGGATGATATTTATGAAATGGAAATATAAAACTAGGGGTGGGTGTAATTTCCTCTTATTTAAGCGAAGGGAAAAATGCATAATTACATTTTGGGGGGGGGGGGCTGCAATTTACGTCTTTTACTAAATTAAGGGCATGTTCGATCGTACTTAAAATCCAATTAAAATTGAAAATATAGTTGTTATTGAGTCCTACTCATATAATAAAAGTCAACAATAATGACTAGCTTTTCAATTCTAATCCGATTTTAATTTCTACCGAAACGATCTAAAGAATGTTGGGTTAATTTCACAAACGGTCAATGAATTTACCTAACAATTACAAAACGGTCACTAAAGTTGAAAACTTTCAGAAATGATTATTGAAGTTTCATGCACTTCCACAAACGGTCAATGAAGTTTTAATTTGTTTCACAAATGGTCCTTTAAGTTTGAATTAAAATCATAACGATCATTCAGTGATCGTTTGTGAAACAAATTAAAATTTCAATGACCGTTTGTGAAAGCGCATGAAATTTCAATGACCGTTTCTGCAAGTTTTAAACTTCAGTAACCGTTTTGTAATTTTTAGACAAGTTCAGTAACAGTTTGTGAAATTAACCCAAAGAATTTTACTTGCCCCTATTTGACGACTATTATTTGGGTAAAATGGAGTTTTGAATAGTAGTTTTTGGAGAGTGTGTAGTTAAAAAGTTGGAAAAGTTTTGAGTTTATGTTTTTATTGTGCGAATGTGTGGTTGAAAAAGAGCCATTGTTTGGTAACCATTCATTTTTAAGCACACATTCACATATATTTGATATAATTTATTTTCAATCACATTTGAATCACTACATTAATCACAATAAAATATTTTGCATATAAATCTAAATTTTTTTTCATATTTTTTACTCACAAATCTCCAAAAATTTGTTATTCAAAACATTGTTTTTTCTTAAATGATTTCCATCAAATAGGGGGCTAAAAAAATTGAAATAATGGTTGCCAAACAGGATTTTCATTACTTTTGAGAGCCGCAAAGTCAACTCGATCAAAGAGAGGCCATACTACTAAAACTTGTTAAGCATATAGTTGATGGTTCTTTCTCTCGATGTTGCGTTGGTACTTTTTGTTGGAATCTCTTTCTGTGGGCATGCAAAACAAGAGGGAAAAAAACAAAGGAGATTTTCATAAATGTCACTAAATTTGAAAATGCACAAAAAATCTGGATGTGCACTAAATTTGTTAAAAAATGTCACTTTTTGTTGTCAAATGTCCAAACTACCCTTGATGTTACCTTTGTAAAAGCAATTAATGCTTGATTGAAATACCATTAATGATTTGATGTGATGATTACATTTTGATTATTTTATTCATTTTATATATGTACATTTAGAGAAAAAAAAACATATTTTCTTCCAAAAAATAAGTAAAAGAAATTCAAAACCTATTAATGTTCCCAAACCCTAAGTCCTACATCCTCATTCATTAACACATAGTTTCTTCCAATAACTTCATCTTTTTCATTCATTCTTCAAGAATACATGAGTATTTAATTGATCATCAATTTGAAGAGGTTAGCTATTACAAATTGTTTGTAATTTCATCTCTTAACTCATTATTTCGTAAATGTTAAATACAACATGGTGATAATAAACTATTAATCGTTGATTTCTTTGGTTTTTAAAATTTGTTTTGATGGTAAAAATATTTGGAATCGTTCATTAAATGTGATCGATTACATATTTAATGGAGCATTGACGTATTTATTTTGAAATGACATTGTGTTGTTAAATGACAATTGATTATCACCATTAATGTTTAACATTAATGTCCTCCTAAAAATTTCTACAGTAACTGTTTTGAAACCAACCGGATTGTTCGTACTTAACTGGTTGAATATAGTGTTTCAAATCGTCGGGCCCGACAGTTAAACTGTCGAATTTGACAGTTTACAAACTGTCGGGATACACAATTCAACTGTCGATTTCGCACTTGAGAACTGTTAAAATCTTGATTAGTAGTTTTCCACATTTGATGGTATTCAATGTCGATATATTGATTGTTCAGACTTCTTACAGTTGCAATCTCAACATTTCAGGTATGAGTGATGATTTAAGATTCATCGTCTTTTACAGGGAAATTTCGCAAATGTGGACGATGAATGAAAGTGGAGAGGGAACAAAACCACTTCTATTTTAGTGCCGAGCCAGACTTGCTTTACGGTTGAAGGAAAAACTCGGTATTGTTGATCCCCTGCAGTGAAATTGAAATCAAGTTCAGAGTCTCGAACTTGAATATACCTCCGGCTGAAATACGCGAAGACGAAGAGCTCAATTGGTACATATCGGTTCATAAGGAAATTGCAATCTGCGTGATGTTAACACTATGTGCAGGACAATTGGTGTGATTTAACAGTACTTGAAGTGTACTTAAATTTATAATTACAATTTACTCCATAATTAATTACCATTGCATTTGTTACATGATAAGTTGTAGACGCGAATGACATTTTAAGTAATAAGTTATTTTTCTTGATGTCATTATTTTCATAATATACGATTGAATTCTCATTGCCGTACTCACGAGGTCCACCTATCCATTATGACTCGTAATTCAAACAATCTATAGTTACCTAAGTGGACCATAAAGTAATCGCCGCAATAAAAATGATGGTATTCAATGTTAATGTACGGATAATGCACTGTTTGTCATATGTGACGAAATGTCTGAAACAATTCATAAAATTATAGCAATTTCTAAATAAACTTAAATACAAAGTTTAATGTGCTATTAACCAGGATCAACATTACAAAACTATCTTCCACGCATATTCGTGAAGAAGAGGAGCAATGTGCAGTTCCAACTTACGAATTGCTCTCAAATGCCTGAAACATAACAATATCGTCTGGGAGCTAGGCAGAGAATTGGATGTCTAGAACGTCAGCCAAGAAGCCAAGGGATGACTCGCGGAAGTTGTGGCGCTGCCGTTCGTCAAAGTGCTCCAACACCCTTTGCATGTACTTGAGGTTACTTCGTTGGGATATGCGTGCACGCAACTTTGCATTTTCTGAAACCAAGAATTCGAACTTCATAGACTCTGTAATGAATATGAAGGTGAAAAGGGTCAGCTAATCACATGTCATAAATGTCGAAGCCAATACACACGGATACAAACAAATAGTAATCAACATATGTATGTCAATCATATAACGATATGAAACTACTAACACAATGCAACATGAACAATCTGTAAAAGGACATGAGACGAAGATTTAACAAAAAATAGAACATATCTGCTTCACATTATTTCATAAGGCAGCCATCTACCGAGAATTACTGCGTCTAACTGTCGGGATCGACAGTTGACCTGTACCAAATTTACTCAACTGTCGAGAATGTATGAGGCTAACTGTCGGGAACGATAGTTCGCCTATCCCTATTTTACCCAACTGTTGAGAACGATCGAGACGACAGAACACATGTTCACAAGCCACTCATATGCAGATAATTTTCTGATGTAAACCATTGCACACAAGTGTTGACACATACCAACATGGTAGAAGGTTCACAAGCAAGTGGGATTTACATTCAAAACCCCTAATTTAAAATCTAATATCTCTTGAAGCAACATAACAATTAAGCTAGAAATAAAATTTAATTAATTAATTCATTAATACAACATCAAAATGTAAAAGATGAAAATGAATGATACTGAACTTTGATTAATTAATTCATCATTACAACATCAAAATCTAGTAGAATATAACAACAAATATATTGCAAATTGAAACATGAAAGAAAGATAAGAGGAAAAAACAACTCATATTAAAGAACATTAAAACAAAAATAAAGTAGCAAAAACAGAGACCCAAATCCAAATTAACCTCAATTTCCATTTTATATAACAAAAATGCAAAAATCCATAAAAAAAAGAGAGTAATTAAACATACATGTAATATGAGAGCTGCTTCTTTAGACTCATGAACACTGAATTCAGGAGCCCTCATGTACTTGATTTCACCATCATTTTGCACCAAAATCTCCATTATTTTCTAAAGACAAGACTCCTTCCCACATTGAAATCAACTCCACAACTTTCAATATTTTTTTGTCTTTTTTCCCCCACATTCTCTCGTTGTTGCAAATCTATATTTCTTCCCATTGCAATATGTCCTCCACACTCAGCAGTAGAATTGCATCAGAAGGCTGAATTGCAATACAGAAGGGTTTTCCAAGGTTTCTTCAAATGGATTTTGCAGAGGTTTTGCTACATGAGTGTTGGGTCTAAATGCAAAAAAAAAAAAAAAATGAAAATGATTTCCCCCAATTTTTTTTCTTGTTTTGACTTTTTGGTTATGACAACTTGTACAAGTTTTATATGTAGTCAAATCTCAATTAATGCAAGATATGTTATGTATTTAAATTATGCAGAGGGGTAAAAATGTCTAATTTTGACATCTTGCAACTAATTTAAAAAGGTGTCATTTTGGTAATTACATGATAGCAAAATGACATCTAGTGTAATTTCCTCAAAAAACAATAATTACGAAAGTGAGGAACTCATTTTTTAAGTTCGCGGTGTTTATTCTATAGAGACTCTAAAATAAAAGTCATAGCAGAAGGAGAACACCTTTCTAATGGAAGGGCTGTCCATTAAGGAAAAAGTTAAAAATATATTATGAGACTGTTTGGTAGAGATTAAAATTGAAAATTTGAACGTTATTGTTGGTTTTTATTAGACGAGTGGGACCCAATAATGGTCATATTTTCAATTTTAATTGAATTTTAATTGTTACCAAACATACTAGATATTCTTTCATAATATGTTTTTGATAATATTCTTCCAGAATAACTCCCATGTTATTATTCAACTATCCGAAATGGAAATTTCTATATTGAGGGCATGTTTGGGGCTAATTAAAATCTGATTTTAATTTAAGTTAAAGTCAAATAATCAATATCAGCTACATCTTTCATGAATCTCACATCTTTTCAATCACAAAACACCATCTTATTATCAAACTTGAGCGAATCGATTTTAGATGAAGAATCCAATCAATTATTGCTTTTATATTAAAAATCAACTTACAATTAACAAAAAAAAAGTACGGAAAATTTGTATTTCAGCAAAATCAATCCTCAACCTACATTGAAGTTTTGCATAAATTGAGTTTTGATTTTCCTAATTTGATATCAATTATGCTAAAATATGCTTTATGGAGAACAATCTTTTAGGATTACCTCTGGCTATGGCAACTCTTTGCTTCTAACCACCAAAAAGCCGACTTTGTGAATCTTTCAATATTTGATGAAGAGGATTTTGCCGTATGTAACATCTTTGTTGACATATGGTGTGTTGGCAAAATTACATGAGTTGTGCTACATGTAAAATCTAGTTTGATAATATTGGTTGACAACTCACACTTGACAACATCACATTCATTCATTTCAAAAATCGTTTTTTTAAATCAGTGGCCCTAATTTTAACAATGCCAATATTGTCAACCATTATTATCAAGTATAAATGTACAAATATCATAATTGAAATTCCATTTACTGCAAAAAAAACTTTTTGTTTAAATTGACAAATGAAAGAATGGCACGTAGTATTCTGTTAACAAAGGCATATATCAAGATGCACACCAAGCCTGATTGTGATGAAGATTTTACCATACAACTTTTTCAACAATTTTTAGTTGGTATATATGATTGAATGTTCCCCCACGCTTGATATCGAGCTCAGCTTTCCTGAAACTTAGGTCTGATCTGATCTGAATGGATTGCCATGAAAACCAACAAATGTCTCAATCTTGAGGACTTTAACCTAATAGAGATCAAATTATGTAATTCACCAGAAAGTCACCATCCAGTTCTTGGTCAGTATGAGGGCAATGGGAGGGAATTCTTGCACCTTCAAAGCTCTTCTCAGTGAACTCCTATATTAAGTCACTTGAATCTAAAGAATTTCCAATATCAAGTTTTTTGGCATCGACTGTCTAAAACTAACAATTCAAAAGCCACAGTCAACTAGTGCACATAACAACAAGTACACAAGAGTGGATGGACAATTTAGAGTATCACATTATGTTACTTTTCAATAAAAAGTATCATACGAGGGATGCTTGGCTCTATGTTTAAAAAATGTCATTATATAAACAGTTAGATCTAATATTTATTTCCTTATATCTTGTTGTGTTAACTGTGAAATATGATCAAGTACCATATTGTGTTACTTTTCAATAAAAAGTATCATACGACAGATTTTTATATCATTTCAATTGGAATGCTTGGCTAAGCTAAAATATACTAAGATGAACTCTTTTTAGCAGGAACGGACATAACTCTTGTCGACTTACAATATGCAGATAAATGGCTCCAAATAGAGAGTATATTGTCGCAGAAACTCGTTCCAAAGATCTTTGAAACGGTGATCTCCGGGCTAAATCTCACGTTACATTTTCTACCAAACAATCTATCAATATGGCTCCGACCCACAACCAATATATTTATCTCGATTGCTTCTCAGTATCACCTACAAATAATAAAATAATGGTGTTGATTTGCAAGACACAAAGGCACGTGAAAAACCTATAGATGAAGTCACATAGGAGGCCAAAATCAAAAGGAGCAGCTACGTTTTTGCACAAAGCAGGTAACGGGTTTTCTCTCTTTTTCATACACAAATCACACACAAAAATTGCTAGGGCAATACACCATATATATAGATATAGGTTAGGCTTTAGTAGGACCAAGAAAGAGATTAAATTGGCCAAGATTCAAGAATTGTCCAATAGGTAATTATATAAGCCGAGAATAATTAATTACTTAAAACTATTTCCAATGGTCCATGTTGTTTTTGGGTCGAGTTTTGGACTTGGTTGTTGGTAATCAATTCACTATTGACCAAGGCCTCTAAAAATATACTTCAACGTTTTATATCATCACCCTAATTTATTGGTACCAAAACCCAACAAATCTCTATCTTAATACCCTATCAACGTGCAAGCAATCAAAAACACAATTAATACTTGTATAATCAAGGTGACCAATAAAATTGGGATCACAGACCTTACCTTGTGTTTCAAATCGAAAAGTATATCATATTTGCTCCATTTCCTCACTGGGGCTAAGGTTAAAAAAATACCTAAGTTGAAAATAGATAATTACAATCAATAAAAAAAAATGTGATGAAGATAGTATATACGATAACATAGATATTTTCAAACACATTCACATGGAACAACAGATAGCACCCAGTTAATCAATCAAACGGCCAACACATATACAACAAATACATAAATGACCTCATTAAAAGATCTAACATTTATCCTATCACATTCCGTATTACTTACACCTCGAGAACACACATCTCCTATTATTGCCATCAGCTCACTAGACTAATTACTTTCACATGTCTAAATGGTAAACCACAATAGATCCTAAGTTCACGGGATAATCATTTATCACAACATCACTTCTCCCGACCTAAGGGATAATAGGTCTCCACCTAACGAAAGTGATAAAGAGTCACTCTCACACTCCACTTGTACATGGACTTTCACAAATAAAGGATTCTAGACAAATCACATCTCTACTCATGATCCAAATGTCACACTCGACATCCCCATGCATATCACCAATGCACCTTTAGGTATATATATTTCATACTATCAATAGACACAAAACACACTAACTGCTATTGTATCATAACCCACTATGCATACAAACACATTACACCAAGTAATCAAATTGCTCTCAAATTCATACAAATGCACAAATCAATCATATTGAAATGTCATATAACCATGCAACATAATTAAGCAATCACACACATACATAAAGGATTACACATGAAGCACATGTTGTAAGTAGGTTTACTCTCAATAAACCTCACTAGAGTCATCATTCAATCCTATAGTCATATTCGTCTCACATCTCATCTTACCAACTGTTTATCTTTCTTCTTGGAACAATCACTCATAAAGTATTCAAACTTATCACGGCCACAACATCGCTTACCACTGGATTTGTCCCAACTCTTACCCTTCTTCTCATCACATTTATCACTCGATTCACTATTGTCTTAAGCCTTACCGGGTTTCAATTGCTTAAACTTCGTTCTACTCCTTACCATATATACCTTACCACTCTTCTTATCTCTTTTTTTTAATCTCCATATTTTTACTTCTAAGAGAATCAATTATAATCTAAGGAGTTAGGGTATCCCCATCTTACTTAATCACATTCTCAACTCTCTATATGAGTCAGACATAGAATTTAGCAAAATAATTGCCTTATATACTTCAGGCACCTTCCCATCATAGTCAACAACATCTTGAACAAGTTTGTTAAAAACATTCAAATTGTCATCAAAATCATTTGAATGATCCATTTTAAAATTGAAAAATCTTCCAAACAAGTATAACTTATTAGGAATAGACTTAAGCAAATATGAGCCCTCCAACTTTTTTCAAAATTCTTTTATAGAATCAAGTTTTCAAACTTTTTTCAAAACAGTATCAGATTGTGTAAAATAATTTAAGTGTAAACAAATTCATCATATTTTTCTTTTTGTGCTTTGTCAAATCAGTTAGGAAATTGCTATATACGACTTTTGAAACTTTTTGTTGAATCAAAATCTCTTTCATATTTTATTGCCAAATATACCATTGAAAATTCTAACTTCGAAATGTAAATATATTTTAAAAGAATATAACAACCAAAAGTCACACAAAGTTATCCTGAGGCCGCAATATACATCATTCTAGATTCTCAGGATATCGGGTCAAGTTCATATGTTCTAACAGAATAGTCAATGCAACGTGAATATTGTCACAAGAAATTCAGTTTCTCATGTAATACAGTCTCACACAATATCTTAATGACAATTAAACACAAATTATTATCAACTTATAATTAAATTAAACACCTCAAATAGAGCAAATAATTCTTAAATTTCTAGCACAAGCAATTGTTACCCCCACATGATAACTCCAATTACAATGTCACCATACACAATTACCCACAAATGTTGAAATTAAACAGAATAAGCCAATATACTAGAGTATACCACATTGAAGGTTCGTAAATATCGAAAGATACAAATTTACCAAATTTTAGGGTCACCACTATTCTCCTTAAAGCTCCAACAACCATAGCAATTAACCAAACACAATCGAATCCCAAATGTGCAAAGGAAAAATCATCCAGATTTCACCGTATAACCTAAAACGAAAAACTAACAACACCAAAATGTTAGAAATAATATAAAGAACTGCCTCACGCACCATCACCTCACTTGTACATCACACCTGAGATCTCCATTCGTTCAACCGGTCACCAGATTGGCCGAAAATCGCACAAAAAAGATCCAAGCAGAATGATTTCAAAACTAGACAATTTTGTTTTTCTGCTCAATTTTGCCTATTTTCTACCTTGTTTTGGATATGTTTTTGGCCAAAAAAAACCCACAACCTAGGAGCTCCGATACCAATTGTCATGGAAGTTTGCTTCAAAGATCTTCGAAACGGTGATTTTCGAGCTCAGTTTCACGCTACATTTTCTACCAAACAACAAATCTAAATGACTCTAACCCACAACCTATATATTTACCTCAATTGCTTATCAACCTCACACACAAAGGACAATATAACGGTGTTGACTTACAAGGTACAAAGGCATGAGAAAAACATATGGATGAATTTACAAAGAGGAGGCCAAAATCAACACGAGCAACCACATTTTTTTCTCTTTTTCATACACAAATCACATACAAAAAATGGATAGGACAATACTCATGTATACAAATATAGGTTAGGGTTTATTTGAACCAAAAAATGGATTAAATAGGCCAAGATCCAAGAGTCATCCAATAGGTAAATATATGGGATGTGAGTAACATTAATTCCTTAAGTTACTTCCAATGGTCTATGTTGTTTTCGGGTCGAGCCTTTAGATTTGATTGTTGGTAATCAATTCATCATTGACTGAGGCTTGTGAAAACATATTCAAACATTTTACTCCATCGCCTAAGATTTATTTGGTATCAAAGCCCAATATATATAGATTATGAAGTGATAGAATATCAGGAATGAGCCAATAAAATACTGATGGCATCCATATTTAAGCCACATTTTCAAGTTATAAAATGAAGTTATAGTAAATTAAAAAGATTCGTCCAGAGCACTTTCACATAGCATAATCACATTTTATGGAGCCTAGTTAAATTTTGCGAAAATTGACACTAAAATGTGTTACGCCTCACCAACGATGCTCGAGTGGTTGCCACATAACGTCCCATGTCGAGCCGTTGTGATGATGCATAATGACCAAAGCACACATACAATGACGAAGCCTCTCACCAAAGCTATGACATCCGAAGCTCCTAGCTTTCGAAGGACTTCAGAAAGAAGAAGGCTCCCAAGATCTTTTAAGGATTTGGTAAATGAGATTGATGTGACAACCTACAGCCTAAACAAGTCAAATCTTGTCTGCTTATTCTCCAAAAGTACTGACACACAGTAGGGCGGTTTCCCCTTTTGTAGATACTCAAGTGCGACTTAGGAAAATGGGTAATAGGATTCCCAACGGGTTGGAAGAAGCCGCGTGTGTTTCATCCAATGGTCAGAACTTCGATTGTAATGCAATAAATACCCCCTCTTGTATAATTTTAAGTTTAATGCAACTCCAAGTACTAAAAACTTCACTTTTCTCTCTAGCTTTATATATGCAATATTACTTGTTTGTTGAATTTGATCTAGCATTATTTCATCTCGCTATAGTATTGATTCGCCCCAGAGTTCGAATACTTTGTTGGCTCGTGTCTCAAGAAGTGATCTCTCTTACATGTGGCTTAGTTTCTACTTACGTGGACACGAGTAGGGGACCCGAGTTTCTGTTGAATTATTTTTTAGGTCAATAGATTAACGACGTCTATGAAAAAACCAACAACAAACCTAATGGAGCTTCAAAATATACCTCTTAAAGCTATTAGTCTAAACTCGATGAAGAACCTTCGATGTTCGATTAATCTCTTGTAATTGCTAGAAGCTAGGGGCAACGGTAGATGCCATCCTTGGAAAGTTCAAAGCAAACCACTGAACCTACAATTCATAAAAGGTCAAAGGTAATTAAACAAATTCTAAAGAATGCTAAGGAAAAGCACTAACGAGCTTTCAGAGTACTGGGTCAGAACGATGATCTAGGAGACCTTATCACCCTAGCAGGTCTACCATTTTTCCCTCGCCCAGAACCAGAACTCCTTCCATTTCTTAATAGAGTAAGAAAGCCCCACCATGAATGAAGAATGGGAACCTCATAGAGTATATAGTACCAACTTTTGGAGTTCTTTTTACCTAAGATATTAGGTTGGAAAAAGGTTTTGGAAGATGTGGACGCCATGTCCTCACTTAGAAAGGTCTCCTTCTTGAGCATGTAAGCCTAAACCATTTGAGCCCAGACGTTTAGAAGAAGTTGGGTGGATGATAACTTGTACAACCTTAAAACCACCCTAAAGAATGGATAAAGGGATAAGCGCATCCCCCACTTCAAGATGAACTCCCTAACGGTCACACGGTTTTTCCTTAGAAAAAAGGCCTTCTCCTCGTAACTGGGTACTAACAATTCTACACTGTTGGGAATGTATTACTTCTCCTTAATCTCAGGGAGGTCGGCAGAATTTATGGATGAAGGCATTTTGGCAGCCCCCAACCCCTTTCGTAATCAATAGGCCCATCATTAATAGCCCAGACACCATGACCCGACCTAACGACTTCGGCCAATTTAGCAGTAGGTGTAATTTTTACACCTATATCTAAAGCTAAGCTCCTGAGATCTGTCCCTTCATCACCATGGTTAGAATTAGTGGAAGACCTCACGGCCTCAAGAATTTTTTGTTAAAAAAAAAAAGAAAGGAGAAGAATTTGGTTGAAGGACACTTACAGAATTAAAGAAGAAAAAGTGTAATTGTAGGAATTTGAATGGTTGCCGGAGAAGCTCCGAATATTCTTAAAGGTTTTGAATGAAATTTGCAAAGGCAAAGTTTCAAATGATTACGGGTTTGTCTTATATAGGCGAAGCCAATCAACCCCCTCTGGATCTGGCGCATTTGGTACGTTCATCATATCTTCAATCTGAAACATTCACCTCATCAGACGATTCACATTCAACGATCTAGATTAACGAGTGCGCCCCACGTACATGCAAAGAAGCGCTGCCTCGAGACATGCCTGCAGTAGCTATCATTGCATATTTAATTTTAAGGGTGTGTGTGTGTGCGCGCATGGAAAGTTGAACCGGTTCGCCTATCCTTCATCGAAAAGACCCGAGCCATCAAATCATTAGCACAACTTCCAAGACATTCTTTAGACAAAATTTATACAGGGCACTTCGGAACAAAGTATTTCAAATTTCAATATTTAAGCATAGGCGCTTCGGAGCATCAACGCCTTAAAAACGGAATTTCAAATTTCACAATTCCAGCATAGCACTTCTAAACATCAGCTCCCAAATACAAATATCATCTCCACGGAGATTCATTTATTAACAAAATCTCACAACGGTCAAGTCAAAATCCCTCAAACTCCAACTATGACATAAATATTTATACTTGGACTTAAGGGACTACTGTGTCATGTTAAAAACTAACCACAAGAAAATATTCGCCCTAGTAAAAACTTCTCACAAATGAAAGTTCATGCATTATATAAATAATCATACACTGACTTAAGAGACTATTGATACGCCTCACCAACAAAGCTCAAGTGGTTGCCACGTAGCGTCCCACATTGAGCCATTGTAATGATGCACAATGATCGAAGCACACATACAACGACGAAGCCCCTTCACCAAAGCTATGATATTCGAAGCTCCCAACTTCGAAGGACTTCGGACAGAAGAATGCTCCCAGATCTTTTAAGGATCTGGTGAATAAGATTGATGTGACAACCTACACCTAAACAAGTTAAATCATGTCAACCTATTCTCCAAAAGTAATGACACACCGTAGGGTAACTCCCCCTTTCGTAGGTACTCAACTGCTGTTTAAGGCAAGTGGGTGATGGAACGTTTGTGATGGTCCCAGCGAGTTGGATGAAGTCAAGTGTGATTCATCCAAGGTCATGGTTTCAATTGTAATGCTATAAATACCCCCCACCCCCTCTTTTCTCATTTTAAGGTTAATGTAACTCTAAGTAATAAAAACTTCTTCTCTCTCTAGCTTTATATATGCAATATTACTTGTTGGAATTTGATATATCAGTATTTCATCTTGTTATAGTGTTGATTCACCCTCAGAGCACGAACACTCTGTTGGCTCGCGTCTCAAAAAGTGATCCCTCCTGCGCTTGGCTTGGTTTCTACTTATGTGGATGCAAGTGTGGCTCAAGTTTTTGTTGACTTGTTTTTTGAGGTCAACATAATGCAATTCCAAATTCCATAGTTCACAAAAGTTATTTTTCAACAATATCTCGCTATTTATTGCTTCATAAGAGATCGACCTGATGATACAATATAAGGACTAAGGAAACAAAATCATCTTAGAATAGTTCTAATGAAAATAGTCTAATTTTACTTTGAAATTATTGAAATTATTTTGTCTCTTTCTTAACCATCTAATTTTCTGGTAAGTCGTGTGCAATTAATATTTGGTTGTTTAGTTGGAGAAAACAAACAAACATCATAATTTGGTAGTTGAAATGGCAAGTCACCAAAAAAAAAGTCAATAATATTAGTAAACTGTATAATTTAAATTAAAATCTACATTATTTCTCTTTTATATGACTTTTAACTTTTTTTTATTTAGACCCGTTTGGTGCATGCTTTTAAAAATTCATTTTTTTCTCAAAATTATAAAAATCATGTTTTTCTTCCAATAAAATAATTTTGTAGGTGAATTTATATTTTTTTTTTCCTTTTTAACTACACCCTCTTCATAAAAATCACTTTTTTACAATTTATTTTCAAAAAATCTCAACCAAACAAACTCTTACTTCCAAGAAAAGAAAAAGAATTTCTAGAAGCAAAAAATCCCCTGACTCTTTCTACTGCAATAGTGGGATGGGGCAGTTATTCGACATCATGAGATGGAGCAGTTAAGCAAAGAAAAAGATTCAAACTTGAACAACAAGCTCAGTGCCAATAATTCGAAATAATGATCGAAGCATGTTAGTAAAAGTTTAAGTACTTTCGAAGACAATTAGTCAATCTTTTTGTGCTGAACATGGCCGATGAATAAATCCACAGAACGATTGATTTTAAGCTAAAATTGTATAAAATTATGCTTCTCTACCTTTTCTTTAAAGGATTTTAGGACATATTTATCATGCATTATCGTAGGAGACGAGTACAATTCTATTCTCCTCTCAATAAAATCTTGACACTTCGACTTAAATATTTTAGTGAAGTGTAAGGACTTTTCAAGGACGAGAAAAGTGAGAAGAGTTAACCCCATTATTTGTTGATTGCATCGTACGTCTATTAACTCTATGGTATATTCCAACTTCAGCTTGTATACATTGCCAATATTCGACACAGTTTTTATTTTGCCTTTGTAGGAAGGAAACTCTGACAAAGCTTTTGCACCTTGAAGCCAACCACTCCACTTTCCTTAAATTCCTTCAACTTGTTGTAATCTGTGAGGAACATACTCCAGAAAAAAAAGTCAAAAAGTCTCGTTCAAGATATAGGCTATAGCTGTAATTGACTAGTAAAACCAACCTGTCAATTTTCTCAATGTTGGTCTACAAACACCAGATTTGACTTATCATCCTGTCAATTTTCTCAATGTTGGTCTACAAACACCAGATTTGATCTTTTCACATATCTACAACAATCATAATCTTGATCATATGGAAACCATGGCCTTTGATCATATGATCATCACAGATAATCCAGGTCCAAGAATCTCATTTTCTGATGAAGTTGCAATGTTTGAAGAGACCCCATATCGCTCAGATTCTGCACAGATAGACTCAACTTCTGATTTTGATTTCTGCATTACCAGTAGTGAAACTTGTCTCGCAGATGAGCTATTTTCAAATGGCATAATTAGACCTGTTCAACTTCAAGAAAAGTTCATCAATTCGAAACAATTTTCGACGTCTAAGCCTCCACTGCCATCTCTATCTCCTCCTCCTCCTACTCCTAAGGATCAGAGTTTAAAGCAGGAAAGTATAGATCAATCTGATCAAAAGCATCAATCAAAGGCACCTTTCTGGCATTTGAAGAGAAGTAGTAGCCTTCATTATGATCACAGTTCCAAGAAAAGTTCGATTTGGTCTTCGTTATCGCGTAGTAATTCAACAGGCTCTGTGCTCAATTCAAAGAAGCTGTCCAAGAATTCTATGGCTATGACTTCACCATCTTCTGCAAAGCTTTGTTCACAAAAGCCGCCGTTAAGGAAAAATTCTAGATGGCTTAGTCCAGTATTGAATGGGCCACCTCCTTGTATTATTTCTGTGAGTACTGGTAATCTCTTTGGTTTAGGGACATTGTTTCGCTATGGAAAAGTCAAGAACATCAAGAAATGATTTTCGTGTAATTGACCACCATTAATTTATTCGTACGGATGTTTGGGAATGTTACGTTCGGTTTGGTAGATATTTTTTGAGAATTGATTTTATGAAAAGTGATTTTTTTTTTTTTTTTTTGAGATGTATAGTTAAAAAGTAAGAAAAAGTTAGTGAAAAATTATTTTACTTAAAGAATGTATGATTGAAAATGAATTTGGAAAAAAATACGTTTCAAAAATCAGGGATCCAACGGGGTTATATAAGAAAAAAATTTGAGGTCGGCTGTGTGAATTCTTTTACATCTCTTCAGTTCCCTTTTTCTCGCCCACTCCAACTCTTCATCGCAACTGGCTTGTGGAACTTATCTCTTCCTATTCTAAAAACAAGATATTTGCTCAAGAACCACACTTATCACTTACTCAATTAGTATGACCCGAGATGGGTAGGGAAAGACCTTTTTTCTTCGACAGTACTCTCTTTGTAGTGGTCGGCCTAGAAGCGACGACTAGCTTTATTCACAAGGCACAAACTCGAAAAGGCACATAAAAAAGAAACGTATCCAATATATCCTAGATGGATAGAACGAATGTGTCATACCACTTTCTACCAAATTCTATCTATCCCGACATGCTTCTTCCCCTTCCTTTCTTACTGGTAGACTTGTTAGACTCATCCGTTCGGGCATTCGTATGATGATAGTGTAATTTTAGCAGGGTGGTTTAGTTACACATCACTTTCTTTTTTTATTCATATTTAGATTCCTTGGAAGATATAATGTATGTCATGTATATATGAATCAATATAAAGAATTATTGATTGAGAAATGGCAGAATTAGATGCATAATAGAAGGGATAAGGTAAGAGAAAGGATAATCAGAATTTATGGAGAGTTCGTGAATTTTCATATTGATGCATATCAACATGTCACTAGCTGAGGGGACAGAGAAACACAGCTAACCTTGTTTAATGCTTGTCCGTTTCGTTTCTTCCTTAAAACTTCTTTTGTTATACTTACCTGCTATACTGGCACTTGGCTATGTTTGATACATAGGATTAAACCTAATGAATAATTAAAAAAAAATGTGTCTCGTGTTGATAGTTTACACCTACATACCATATTAATATTTATCCAGCTTCACTTAATGTTGTGTCATTCACTTTCGATAGATTAGATGATACTCGACATTATTAAGAAAGAAAAAGAGATTAGAACCTTGTTCATGATACTCAATGATAGAAAAAAGAAATATTTGTCGATACCTAGACAGCACGTATAAATATAATAAACAACAGAAATTATTATATTTTCCAACAAGTCCATACACTGCCTATAAAATAACTTTCATAGACCAATTCATAGTATGTGTGACATACATGTCTGAGGAACATTCAGATTATAAAATCTAGTCATTTGGTGATTTGGTTTATGTAGGCAAGTTTCCCCCAGTTCTTATCCGCATTCTCGGTAGGTTAGAGTGAACTCGACTCTACAAATGACAAATTAAAGACATATCAAAACACATGCATACTCGTAGTAAAAACTGGTTACTGAACATTTATCAGCAACCAGTATCATACAACAGAGTGGATAACAATCTCATTCACGATGGTTCCAACAATTCGAGACTCTGAGTGAGTTAACCAGATGAACCCAATTTCTATCTGACACGCTAGATGTTAAAAATGGTGAAGCCATGATTTAATGTCTTCAGAGTATAGTTACAGCAATTTAAGTTGTATACAGAAGGCAGAAAAAATGTTTAGAAATTGGATGCATTTAACATTCTTTTTGCTCTGTATCATTTACACAATTAAAATCCACTAGACCGTTTCTTGTGAAGAAATTGTTATCAAGAACAAATGAACTATTGAACCTTTTAACTTTTGTCAACTTTACAACGAAAACCTTGCCTGTACAACTTCTGCTGCTCCATGCCCCGGCATATATCAACCTGTAGAACCTATGTGCAAAGTACAACAGCCAGTGCACTTCACGGGACACATCAGAATTCTGGAGAATAATAATGCCTACAACGATTAATAGGCAAGATTTTAATCTTTAAGAAACTAATGTGTTGCATACTGAAAATAATGACCTAAAATGAAATGGAATTACCAGAAACATCTGTTACATGCTGAATCTTCACATGGGCTATGAACAATTTGAAGACTTTTGTACTACAGTGTTTCAAATTCTCTTACATTGCCAACAACTTCTTGGATTTTGGACGAGAGAAGTTCTGTTTGCTCCTCACTCAACATTATTCAAAAGCTTAGTTAGCTGCTCTCGGTGATGTTTCAACTCCAATGTTAATACTTGTACAAGGACGGAGCTAGGGGGGGGGGGGGGGGGGGGGGGGGGGCGGCCCACCACATCTGTGCCGCGGTACACTATTTTTAGTTAATTTGTAATGTATTTTTCAGTTTCGCCCCCCCCAAGGTTTTGACTTGCCCCAAAATTTTGAAATTTTTTTTTTCCATCAATAAATATTGAGCAAATAACTTACACTTTAAAATTCAACCATACAAAAATCTTAGATCTAAACAAAAGATCCAATAGTTAAATAAATAAATAGCCAAAATCCAATCCAAAACCTAAGTTCCCAATTCTCAAGCCCAACTAATTAAAACCCAATTCCCAAGCTGGTTTATGCATAATGCATGTTTACTTGTTTTGTCTAGTGTATAATTTTGATTTCTCATTGAAATGAAGATATTGAGATTGTGATTTGTGATTGGTGCACTGTTAAAGTTGATTTCGTCATTTTGTGTGTTCAATCCTAATAAGTCTTATTCTTGAATATTTAAATTTAAGAATTAAGTAGAGTAGTTGATATTAGTTTGTGTAATTGTGTTAGTTATTAAATATTTGAATTTAAGAATTAAGTAGTAGAATAGTCAGTAATGATTGAATTGAACATTGAATTTTAGTACTATTTTGGTACTCAAATCGTCGAGTTTTCCAATTCTCTTAGTTAAAAAAATTCGGGGCTCCGCCCACCGTAATCACTCGGGGCGCTGCCCTCCCGGGGGCCTGCCCCCCTCCACCCCCTGTATTTTCGCCCCCCCCCAACTAAAATTCCTGGCTACGTCCCTGTACTTGTATTCTCCCGTCCCTGTGATCCTACAGAAGGAAATCGCCAATCATCATGGAAATTGCACAAGAAATGAGATTTACAAAAAATAAAACAAAAAAGGATATGCAGATGCACACTGTACAGGTCACACCAATTCCAAATTAATACGTGATGCGTGAAACCTTGACTTAATAAAGGCATGTTCAAGCATGAAACTTGATGTATTCTCCTTATTGTTTTAAAGTGATGCCCCCTCTCGAAGAAAGTGTTTTATCAGCAAGAATGCAATAGAGGTTGAAAGAGAACTTCAAAACAAGATAGCCAAAGGTAAGCTAGGACGAAATCTCATACTGACCACAGTGCAGAACCACTTATCGGCTTCCACCATTAACTATGTTTCAATTACAATCTGTGAACAAGTTCAGTGTAAAGGATAGATTCTTCATTTACTTATTAGTCTGCCTTCTCACACCCATCAATTAGATTAGACTTGGTGAGTTTTATGTTCATTTTTACAATGGCAAAGGAGCCCAGACAGAACTTGGCAATATGGACGTGTGAAAATCGCACTGACAAACAAGATTGGACTCGGTGAGTTTTATGTTTGTTTTGACAATGGTGAAGGAGCCCACAATATGAATGTGTGAAGATTAGCATATCTTTTAATTTGGAAGAAGTGAAGCCTATCTTCCCAAAACTCATCAGTTCAGCTTATCTTCACTACCAAATAGGTAGATGCTTGACTGACATACTTCAGGATATGAGTGAACTAAACTCCGTCTGATTCCAAGTCGATATCCCCAAATCCATTTCCTAAGATGAATAGCCAAGTGCTTTGAAGTGATAATTCCAGTAATTTAACATTAAGGTGATAAGTGTACAAGGTGATTGCATCTTTATGCGGTATTACAAAACCTACCTAACCTATTATAAAGCTGTCATCATCAGACAAAATTTCTGCACAGAAAAATGCTGTCTCTGAAAGAGGGATAAGAAGTGCAAAGAAAACGAAGTACGCCAGAAAGGAGTAAATATAGAAAGTGCAGAACAAAGAGAAAAAGGACAAGGTGGTAAATAGAGAAGCAAGTGTATGTCAAAAACAATTTGGAGACCTGATTAAATCCCTATAGTTGTGACAAGAAGAAATGATAGCAGATATACGACACTTTCATAGTAGGCATGCTAAAATCCAAGTAAAATGATGTTTAATTTTGAAGTAAAATATTTAACTTGTGAAATCAAACAATCTTCCCCTAGCTTCAGTAACAAGCATCTGGATATACTTTTATCATCTTAGCAACATGCATTACAAGTAAACTGTATTGACTATTGATACATTTTATACTAATTACGGTTGGCAGATAAGAAGGTCTTGATTTGGTTTTTTGACCTCTATAGAAATGACTACTCACCATTTGATTACGGGATGGACAGCCAGAAACAAGCGGATGGGTTAGTTCTTTTACAAATCTTGAAACAACCCACTTGCCACCCTTCTCAACCTTTACTAACATCATTGCCTTGTAACCTTCTCGTGAGCCACCACGTGGCTTTCTAACCAACCCAAATTGGCCTCTCATTTTGGCATTATAACCATGCTTATTTTTTTTTTTGATAAATAATCATGGAATTTCATTAATAAAAAGAATACACAGTGTATCATCGTTTTAAACAAGACAGGAAAAATATAAAGTTAGGCAGCCCCTCTATAGAATTCTTAGTCGCTGCGTTAAACCAAGTATACAAAGTCAGAAAAAATAATTCTCTAAATTGTTCTCTAGCACGTATTTGATCTTCAAAATATCGGTTGTTCCTTTCCCTCCATACACACCAAACAATGCAACCCGGAATAAGATTCTAAACTAACTTGCTATTCTTATCTCGAAATTTTCTCCTCCATGCCCGCAACACATCCTCCATACGTCTAGGCAACACCCAATCTATATGTTGAGAAGCCATAATATTATTCCACAGCCAACGGACTCCATCGCAGTGAATAAACAAGTGATCATGTGTCTCCCCATCGCTCCTACACATATAACACCACTCGGTAACATAAAAGCCTTTTTTCAGAGATTATCCATCGTTTTTAACGAATGGGCAATTTGCACATTATGTTCTTACATTTCACTATTATTGTAGAAAAATCACTATTTTGTCACTGTTTTTTCATTTTTTTTAATATTTTCACCCTTTTTTCATATTTTCGATATAAGCGCAAAAGTCATTTCCAATCCATTTCCTTAATTTAAAAACCTATGAAAAGATGAATATGCAATTCTATTTAAATAAAAGAAAAAAGAAAGAACTAATTGCAACTATAGTCTCAATTTTTTTAAAGTACAAACGAGTCTCAAATAACTTTATTAAATGAAATTAGCATACATTGCCAATACTTTTTACTATATTGTGAAAAGTTTATACCTTTCATTTTTTTGGCATTTTCACTATTAATTACACATTTAATTGCACAATCATCATTTTTATTCAGTTTTTCATCCAATTTCTCATAAGGCTATGAAATGACGAATACACCTTACGATTTAAATAAAATTACATAAATAGAGATAAAAAATATTTTTAAGTCTAAATCTTTTAATAATTTATTTGGAACTCATTTGCACGTCTTTTTGAATAATAATTTTCCTATTTTTTAAATAATTTAATTTGGGACTCATTTATACTTTTTTTTTTAAATTAATTCCTAATTTTTGAATAATTAAAAAAAAAAAAAAAATTTTGCACTTTTTTTTTAAAAAATCAGATTTTATGATACATTAGTTCTCTTTTTTATATCTTCTTTAAATATGAAAGCATATTCATTTTTTTTTTTTTATCAAGAATTGAGAAATGGATGAGATTGATTAAAAATGATTGTTTGCACAATAAAAGGTTAATTACTGGCGAAAAAAAAACGGAATGTAGATGACTTTTAACAGTAATAGTGAAAGGTAAGAATATTATGGGCTATTACCCTTTAATAATTTATTTTGGGGCTCGTTTACACTTTTTAAAAATTGGGACTATGATTACAATATGTCTTCTTTTTCTTTTTGTTTTATTCAAATAGAAGTGTATACTCATCTTTTCACAGTTTTTAATTGAGAAAATGGATGCAAATGACCTTCTGCGCAACGAAATATGAAATAAGAGTGAAAATGTCCAAAAAAAAAAAATGGAAATCTGCATGTTTTTTTACAATAATGTGAAATGAAGAACTTTTATGTGCAAATTACCTTTATCGAATAGTTAAACGGTTTCCATCACCAAGAAAAACCAATTTAGGGACCAAAATGCAACCAAAAAAATGATGAGTATCAAGTGCAACAAGTACATTTTACTCCATTTGTATCTTGCTTGTACATTAGTTGTTACCAAACACGTGAACGTTCATGTTTCTATACACGTTTCGTCTAATGTACGACAGCGGATGAGGGCCAGATTGCAAGGTTTTAGCCTACACGTGTCCATTCTTCTTGTCAACCACCGGCTGGCCAGGTTGAAGTAGACAAAAATACAACACTCGGCTCCTAGTGGGAATCATTTCCGCGGCCGTAGAAAACCCGGTGCCAGCCGGTAATCACGGAGACTTGTCCATTTGACTTATCTCTGACGTGTTAACATATCCTGTTTCACAATATTTCTGAGTAATTAAAATACTCTTTTCAGCTTTTTAAAAGGTCTGAAATAACAAATAAAATTGATTTTCTTCTTTCTGGTTTTGGCCGTTGATTGCTGTTGAGATTTGAGAATAAAAGTGTTTGCTAGCGCAGAGGGTCTCCATCTCGACTCAGATACTCTTTCTGATTTTGGCTTTTTGGCCACTTCCATAATTATTCGTTTTAGAAGAATGTTACATGTAGTAGTTACAAGTTGTAGCACGTGTCCCAAGGTGCGCTCGATTTTCATAAGAGGGTTGCTTGACAAGATTTCTATATAAAATTGATGAACTTGTATAATTAAAAATTTAATAAAAATTGTGAATTTTTTTTTTTTTTTTGTTTAAAATCAAAATTTAATCAATTGAAAAAAAAAAAAAAAAAAAATATTACCAAACAAGAAAGAAAATACGATCAAACACACCTAGAGTCCTCAGCTACTCTTGATAAGTTGTGGTGTAGAATGTTGTGTGTGGTGTGTGAATGGAAACAAATTTATTTAGAAGAATCATATCAATTTTTTATAAATACACAGTAATTATTTAAATACTATTTTCACTTTTTGGAAAGTGCAAAAGCAACGTATGGACTTCATTTCTTTTCCAGCATTAGGCCGTTGATTGCGTCTATTAGAGGAACCACTCACTACTTGTTGGCTAAGATATACATTATTTTGAAAGAATGTATTTTAGAATAGTATAATTGATAAAAAATGTGTGATCGAAAAAGAAAGAAAAATTACTGATATGATATGAAAATATATTTTAATTGAAAAATGTGTAGTTTTAAAATGAGTAGATAATTAAACTATAATATTTTAATGTTGTACCAAACATGGTCCTAATACCTTTGGCTTTCTTTAGCCTCTTTAGTAACTTTTACTTTTAGATCGTGTGAAGATAGATACAAAAAAACTCTTCATAAGGATAGCGCACAATAGTCGCTACTTAAGAAATATATATATATATACATATATATATATGCCAAAATAATAAATAATAATAATAATATGTAACGGGCCTTAAGCCAGCCGTGAATCGTTTAACATAGATAACATATTTTCACATTAAATTGTGCAGTATACACCCTATCAAATGGTTATGTCTTCTCATCATACACTTTTTTAAAAATCACACTCATTCTAAACAATATGACTTTTCGCATGCATCATTTGCATGGAAGAGTTTCACATATTGGAACTTATTTTCAATTTATCTAAATAATAATCAATTATTCCTACAAAAGGTATTCGGTTTACGGTCAATTACTCCTTGATCTTGGGTGAAAGTAGTGTTATTCATATAAGTGACATAATGAACTAATAGTCGTAATTATTTTTTATTTTTTTCATGATTGTGAAGATTTTTGAATCCTGAGGGATTGATCAATTGGTCAGGCCTTGAGTTTGCTTCTCAATGGTTATCAGTTCGAGTTCTCTCAGGGCCACTGAGGTGAGTAACTGACCGTAAACTTCATGATCCCGTGGGATTAGTTAGGTGGCTCGTAAACTGGTCCAATATCCCGATTAATAACAAAAGAATGATTTTTGGTTTACACTGAACAAATATGAATGTTTACATAGTTTAAGATATACTGGTAAGGTTTGATGAGATTTTACGAGTTCTAATTAAGGTTGATAGTAAGATTTTTCTAGGGTCATCAAATATTCATCCTCTCGTTGGAATCATGTAAAAAAATATTTAGAGTATGTTTTGATGTAAATTTTTTGAAATTGATATTTGCTGAAAAGGTAATTTTTTGATAGAATGTAAAAGTTAAAGAGAGATATGGCAAAATTAATGATTTTACGTGCAAAATTATACAATTAAAAAAAAAAAAAAAAAAGTTTTTAAAATAGTTTTAAAAATCTTTTACCTAACAGAGCTTTAAATTTTACACACGAATTTATTTAATTATTGTAGATGATGAATATCTGTGTAGTGACGTCTTTGTAGAATGATGAGATTGGTCAACTCGATTTTTATGAGAGCGAGAGAGAGAAAAAATTAAGGATAATGTGTTGTCATATCACCAATATTCTATCATCATAATAATAAATAGTATTACTCTTTTGCATATTTTATGTTCAGAGGACCTGAATCAAAATTGAAGCTGATAATTTAGACACAGCCAGTAGAATTTTATAATTTCAATAAGGGTATGCAGATGAGGGTCTATTTAAATTAAATGTTTCTGTGATCAATAATAAAGCTTCTACTTCTTCTGTTTACTTGCTGGATTCTTATGATTTATGGCATGCTAGACTTGGACACGTGAACATGAATTCTATTAAAAAATTAATGAGATTGGGAAACATTCCTAAAACTGATAAGTTCCCAAATTCAAAATGTGAAACGTGTATTGAATCTAAGTATGCTAGAAAATCATTTCCACATTTTGATAGAACTACTTCAGTTTTAAGTTTAATACATTCTGATTTATGTGATTTAAAAGGATATGTTACTCGTGGTGGAAATAAATATTTTTTTAACTTTCATTGACGATTACTCCCGTTATTGTTACATTTATCTTCTTAAGAGTAAGGATGAAAGTTATTCAAAATTTATTTCATATAAAACTGAAGTAGAAAATCAGTTAGATAAAACTATTAAGGTTTTAAGATCTGATAGGGGAAGAGAATATTCAGGTGAGCTTGATAAATTTTGTGTTGATAATGGTATTATTCATGAGACTACTCCACCATATTCTCCCAAATCTAATGGTGTAGCTGAAAGGAAAAATAGAACTCTAAAGGATATGGTCATTTCAATGCTAAACTCTTCTGGATTACCTTTTAACATGTGGGGAGAAGCACTTCTTACTGCATGTTATATTGTTAACATAATTCCTAGTAAGAAAAATGATAAATCCCCTTATGAATTGTGGAAAGGTAGAATACCTTCATATAAATATCTTAAAGTGTGGGGGTGTTTAGCTAAGGCATCTATTCCAGCACCTAAGAGAACTAAACTTGGTCCAAAAACTGTTGATTGTGTATTCATAGGTTATGCTTTTCATAGTAATGCCTACAGATTTTTAGTAATTGACTCTAAAAATATTTTGATTGAAAAGAACACAATTTTTGAAACTAGAGATGCAGAATTTTTTGAAAATAGATTCCCTTTTAAAGAAAAATCTGCAGGACCAAATAGCTCTCTTAGTGTCCCTCATAGTGTTAGAGAAGAGCCTATTGAATTAGAAGAAGCTGAAGTTAGGAGAAGCAAAAGACCTAGGACTGCTACTTCTTTTGGTCCTGACTTTCTAACATACTTAGTAGAGGATGATCCTATTACATTTGATGAAGCTATATCTTCACCAGATTCTATATTTTGGAAGGAAGCTATAAATAGTGAATATGATTCCATTATGTCTAATAACACTTGGGAATTAGTAGACTTGCCTAGAGGATGTAAAACCATTGGGTGTAGATGGATTTTTAAGAAAAAATTGAAACCTGATGGTTCAATTGATAAATTTAAAGCAAGACTTGTAGCTAAAGGCTATAAACAAAAAGAAGGAGTTGACTTCTTTGATACATATTCACCTGTTACTAGAATTACCTCTATTAGGATGTTAGTTGCAATTGCTTCATTGTATAATCTTATTATACATCAAATGGATGTCAAGACTGCCTTTCTATATGGAGATTTAGAAGAAGAGATTTATATGGATCAACCTGAGGGATTTGTGGTAGAAGGCCTTGATGATAAAGTGTGTAGACTTAAAAAATCTCTTTATGGCCTTAAACAAGCCCCTAAGCAATGGCATGAGAAATTTGATACAGCTTTGACATCTAATGGTTATGTGATAAATGAAGCAGATAAATGTATATATAGCAAATTTGTGGGGGATAGTGGTGTTATAATTTGCTTATATGTGGATGATATGCTTATAATGGGAACTAGTTTAGATGTGATTAATAAGACTAAACAGTTTCTGAAAAAGCACTTCGAAATGAAAGATTTGGGTGTTGCTGATGTTATTCTAGGGATTAAAATAGTAACACATTCCGAAGGAATTACTTTAACCCAATCACATTATGTAGAAAAAGTGCTTAAGAAGTTTAAACAATATAATTGTATTCCCGCTAAAACACCTTATGATGCAAGTCATCATTTGAGAAAACATTCAGGTCCTAGTGTTTCTGCTTTAGAATATGCTAGAGTGATCGGCAGTCTCATGTATCTCATGAACTGTACCAGACCTGATATAGCATATGCTGTCGGTAGACTTAGCAGGTATACTAGTAATCCTAATAGTGAACATTGGGATGCTCTCATTCGAGTCTTGAGGTATTTGAGATACACTCTAGACTGGGGAATACATTATACTAAATATCCTGGTGTACTTGAGGGATATTGTGATGCTAATTGGATTTCAGATACTAATGAAACTAAATCTACAAGTGGATATGTTTTTACATTAGCAGGTGGTGCTGTATCTTGGAAATCTACTAAGCAAACCTGCATTGCGAGATCCACTATGGAATCAGAGTTCATAGCATTGGATAAGGCAGGTGAAGAGGCTGAATGGTTAAGGAATTTTCTTATGGATGTTCCTTTGTGGTCCAAACCACTTCCAGCTATCTATGTCCATTGTGACAGTCAAGCAGCTATTTCAAGAGCTCAAAATTCATCCTACAATGGAAAGTCTAGACATATTCGTAGGAGGCACAATACTGTGCGTCAGCTGCTTAAGGATGGGGTTATAGCTATTGACTATGTGAAGTCAAGTGATAATATTGCTGACCCATTAACCAAAGGATTAGCTAGAGAGCTAGTTCAGAAAACATCGAGGGGGATGGGGCTAAAGCCTATTACAAATTAGATCACCTATAATGGAAACCCAACCTTGCGATTGGAGATCCCATGGATAAGGTTCAATGGGATAACAAAGTTATTGGAGTGATTTGTGGGGGTACTACATTGAATTTATTTCAAACCCCTCCCTATGATGAGTAGTACCAACTGTATTGATTAGAGGATGAGCAAATGCTCTTAATGCTTTCTATAGCTGATATTCAGTGGGGTGTTTAAATACAGTGCATCCTTGATAGAAGCACCTATTTGAGTGTGGAAGTGGGGCCGCTTCCTATGAGAATTGAGGCTAATTCTCTAGAGCACTCAAAGAAACCGGGAAAGTTCACGGCCGAAATGAACACAACCGCGAGAACTCGATGATTGTTTTAGAAATCATGTGTGTGTTCTATTGTCTCAGTTTGCAAATCATAATTGTGGAGTTCAAGACATAGTTCACTCTACAGTTAGCAAGCTCGATAGAATATACAAAGCTAAGGTTCAAGTCGATAGACACCTAAGCCTGCGTGATATCTACCGTACTCCAGAATACTATTTGTATCTATCTTATTTCTTTCATGTGGGGGATTGTTATATATTTATACTATAAATATAATATGTGAAAGAAATAAATAATTAAGATAAAGTGTCCAACTGGTAAAAACGTGGAATTTGTGTGGGAGGTCAGGGGTTCGAGCCACGCCTCACGCATTATATTAAAAAGTCTTTGATTGGGCCTTGGGGCTTTGGGCTTTATTGATTCTAATAAAATAATTATTATTTTTTAATTATTTTCGGAATTATTTAATGGGTCAACTAGCCAGTAAAATATGACTGTTTTAACTGCCCAGTTTTAATATCCATTACCATAGGCCATTACATCTGCAACTTAATGTTAGATCATGGTGGAAGAAGTTACATCTCTTTATGCCTATATAAACACACTTTTGGGTATTAGACTATTACAACAAAAAACGAAATTGTCTCTTCATATATACAGTAAAAATATTATACTCAAATTATTTTTTCATATTTCTGGAGTACACTTGAGAGTTCTGAAAACCTTTTGTGATCGCTGCACAATTGGTTTATTTGATCGTTGTATCCTGGAGGTGATTGTCCACGGAGGTCGCAGCAGTTATCGACGGGCAATTTCGCTTTAGGACATCGTGCTGTCACGAGACTCGATCTATTGATAAGTTTTTCTGCACTTTACCATTATTTTATCCAACATAGTGCACTTATTGAACAACGTGAACCGACAACAATAACAAGGAGTCTTCATCGCTGAATTAACAGCGTCTAGCTGCCCATCGAACATATTGGTGTAGGTTAGTCCGGTGGCTTTGTCAAAAATGCCACTATTTGGTTTGAACAGAGCGTAGTATAGATCTTTCTTGGAGAATCCGAAGTATGGGTACGTGTAGACCATGAATGGTGTTTTTGTTTGGCGGTGGAATTAAAACATGGTTGCGAATATGACCACATGGTCGTACCTGCGCCTAAACCGACCCAAACTGGGCGGCTCGGAAATTGGTAAAAGTCCAGAGAGTAGAGTATCAATGATTTGTGCGGAGTTTGAGAGCTTCGTTGATGGCTCTCACGGCTGGTATGAGGTGGGCTACAAGGTACTTGTTCGTAGCGGCTAGGATTTCTCTCAAAGTGTATACGATGAGTTTGGTGTTAGGGTAGTTAAAAAATCGATTTTGCTAGTGGTACATCATCATATACATAAGGGTGTACACCCCTTCACATGGAGGTGAGATCCGCTTGAATAAAAAAATATTTTATACAAGTGGGTCCCACCCCCATGTGAGGGGGAGGGGGTGCACTCCTTTATGTACATTTATTGATGTACAGTAGAATTATTCTTAAAAAATATGGAATTTTTTTTAGCTTGTACGTAATATTATTTTATTGAAAAATATGTTGTTGAAATGAGGTCAAAACACTATTAAAAAATGCATTAAAAAAATGGGACTCAAACAAGGGCATAGATCAACTCATTGGGACTTGAGCTACAAAAGGTTGACCTTTTACAAATCTTAACGTGGCAATAAAATCGTTATTCATGTATTATTTTCACTTTATACCTTCATGGTATCAAAGCATTCAAGATTTCCACAAGTTTATTGCCAATTCTAATTATTTTCGATTCTAAATATTGGGTTACTTAATAAGGTTGTGAAGCCTATTTATTGTTGATCCTAATTATTGCCACTTTGCAAAGTTGGTCGCCTAGATAGGGAACTATCCTTAGGCTTTTGTAATTCGATTTTGCCCTAATTTATCTCATAAATAGGGAACCATTCTTAGCCTTTTTTATTATCATCAAAAAATGGAGAAAGAGGCTAGAAAAGGTAGGAGTGCGATTTTCTCTTATAAACTGCAGTGGTGGGAGATGATGTAGTATCACATTGAATCGAACCTCTATAAATCTTGCACGTTCTTGAGTTTTATTTTTCTTTCTTTCAATTGATTATTTTTGGTGGAATAGAATTAATTTTCATAATTCTCAACATCTAATACTCTACAACTAGTTATACTCTTTTGGCCCGAGATTATATTGTAGATGCGTTCGATATATGTGCATGGAGACAGAGATCAAGATTTAGACTAGGTGCACAAAGTTTAGTATTGACTCTGATCTAACCATGAGTCTACCAAGTATTACACGCACCAAGGCCAAGTGCCTGTTTTTTCCTTTGGATGATCCCTTCTTTTCGATTGTCCCCGAACTACTCGTTGTGCTGTAAACTGATAGCCCTTGACGTAGACGAGTAACTGAAGGTAGCAATGAGCCTACATCAGCCGTTTCTGCACAATGTTTTATCTACAGCATGAGAAAGCGGAGAAAATAGTGTCGTGATATCACAATGCTCAACTCCCTCATTTTTCTGTCGTTTTTTGCTTTAAGATAAACAAAATTGGTTGACCCAAATCTTAATCCTATTAATGACCTTTGACATCTAAGCAGGCATAGTTTCAGCTTGCCCTGAAATAAAGATGGAACAACTTTCAACTTACGAGTTACGACTATATTACGTCTTTTTCATTGGAATGACAACGGGGCGAGACTGTGTCTGATAGCAATTACTGCTCCAACTTTTGACCCACTTTTATTGTTTATTTACTTTTTAAATACAATTCAAGTTGAACAAACATAACAATAAAATAAAAAGATTCAGAGCACGTTTAATCAAGTTGTGCGAGGATTACGTTAGCTATTTATGTCCCATTTATTATTCAGGACAAGGCAATTCGGAGTGACCGAGTGAGTCAAGTCGGGCATAGTGGAGTTCACTATTTTTGATTAAACTAAAAAATTAACAATTTTTAACGAGTTACAGACGTGATAGCACCCTCATGGATGCTATAGAAAATAAAATCGAAAGTGTTTTCGATGATGGACTTTAGAAAGAATCGGAGCCTATTTTTGATTAAACTAAAAAATTAACAATTTTTAATGAGTTACAGACGTGACAGCACCATCATGGATGTTATAGAAAATAAAATCGAAAGTTTTTTCGATGATAAACTTTAGAAAGAATCGGAGCCTACATGAAAACATGTATTACCTTAAATGATACGTTCAATTAATTATAGAGACGAGCTAGGAAAAATGAAAGGTTTTTTAAGGGGAAAAAAAAAAAGGAAAAGCTGTTGCAAAACGTTTTGTCTCCTACTAGTGCTATTTGTGACAGTTTTTCAAAGAAGCAAAAACCCATCAAATTTTTTCGGAGCCCATTGGACTAGTGGAGCTCACCAGACAATTCGTCGAGCCAAACTACAAAATTACAGATTTGACATTTCTCTTCGATCTTCATTACCAGTTGCCATTTGCATTTTCCCCTGTATTATTTTTCAACCAAGCCCTACTGTGCATTCTAGAGAGAGAGAGAGAGATGGGGAAGCAGCCGGTGAGAATGAAGGCGGTGGTTTACGCCTTGTCCCCGTTCCAGCAGAAGGTGATGCCGGGCCTCTGGAAGGATCTGCCTGGTAAGATCCACCACAAGATCTCCGAAAATTGGATCAGTTCAACCCTTCTACTCGGGCCTCTTGTCGGAACATACTCGTGAGTATAATATCATATTATGTATTTACATTCATTAGTATCTCTTTTTTCTGTCAGATTTGCGTTTTATGATATGTATATTTATCTTATTTTATTTTAAGATGTACCGTTACGTTTATGGTAAGACTTCATCTTCTAGTGAAGGGTATAGCTAGGAAATTGGTGAATTTATTTCTACTTAAATTGATGATTCGTACCCAATCGTTATGAGTAGTTTCATTTCCAAATTGATTCTTCCTCTGTGAAATGGTGTAAAATCATGATTGTGAACTCTAATTTTTTTTATTGCTTTAGTGCGAATGCGAGTGTGTAGTCCCAGCTTGTATACAAAATAGTTTTTTTTTTTTTTTGGTCAAATTTCAGCTTGTTGTTGGCATTGATGGCAAGGCTATCCTGGTATGTATCAACTTAATATATGGCATTGCCGAAAAACCTATGCAAACAAAGTGTTGTGAACTTGTGATAATACATCTTAGAATGTAGTTGTTGTTATATTGGTTTTAGATTTTAGAATGCAAAGTGCGGATCAGGTTAACCTTGAGGTGTGTTATGATAAATGCTCTTAAATTTAAGTGAGGATAATTTTCCCTATGGAGTGCTCTCAAGTTATGCGTCCGTCCTTTAGATGTGAGGTTATTTTTATCTCATGATCCTGGGAATCTCATTTTCAAGCTTCTTTAGCCACAAACAACATTTTAAGTTCTACAACACTTGGCACCTTTTATAAGGTTCAAAGAGAGGCAGTGTGGGAAACAGTCCTCTCTACTAGACTAATTTGGCCAAATCTCAGTAGGACTGTAATATTGTCAATTCTGAATATTGGATCAAAAGAAGTTTTAAAAAAAAACACAGTCTTATATGTTATATTCCATTGATTGATTAGAGAGCAAATATATTACTCTGCCTTGGGTGGGGTTGGGGGTTGAATTCCAGGAAACACTAGCCAACTCTTCGATTATTCATTACCTGTATAATAGACTTAGGAGAATATATCTAAGTGTCGCGAAGACACGTTAAAAAGCTGAAAAAAATAATGAATAATCGAATGGCAATCCTTGACTTCTTGATACGTTGATTCAAGTTTATGAATAACACAGTTCATCATGTAAAGGTGGAAGCACAGAGAATTGTCACTAATGTGACATGCTTTTTATTGATTGCAACATCGATATGTAACCTACCTTCAGTGTGGGGCTGAGTGAAAGGATGTTTCTTTATTTGCATAATTGGTATGATGGATGAAGTTTTCTTAGTTAAAACTTTTATCAATGACTGCATAAAATCTTATAATTTTGTTTCATCCTAATCTGGACCGAACCAATTACTGTCTGGTTTAAATGGCTTGAAAAGTCACATGATCTGTGACATTCTTGAATGTGTGCAGAAAATAAGCTTTAGGCATGTCATTGAAGACTAGAGGTTCACATAAAATTTTGCAAACCATGCTGAGAATATTGGATTGCATATAGTGGCCTACAAAATGCAAGTTTTTATGGGAGATTGGAGGGACAATGTGCAGCTGGGCTTCTAATTTCCCTTAACAATTCTTGTATTTTCATAAATCATTCTTCTTGACTGAGAATCTCTGTAAATGGGTTTATAAAATGATAAAATTGTGCACAGAGCAATCAATCTAAGTGCTGTGAGATTTTGGGTTTGAGTTGTTTGTTTCGGGTTGCTCGAGACAACAATGGGCTTACAATTTGTCAAATGATCATCTGGGATGAAAAGGAATTGAGGGCTGGATAAGGACGAAAATTCCTACCAACGACTGGGGTGTTTTAGTGTTTAAGACCCCTACCCCTGCGAGTGAGCAGAAAAGTTAGGAGGGTAACCTAGATCCCATTATTTTCTTTGAGTTTAGGAAGTAAATCTGTTTATTTCCCCTGAAGATTGACCACAGGTGGGCTCAGGGAAATGTAGTTCTTCTTGACTGTCTACTTTTCTTTTTCATTATTTTTGTGTATTGGGGGTTGTTCCTCTTACTGTGGTCCACATCAACATGAAATTTCTGTATCATGTGTCGCAATTTGTATATTGTGCATCTGTCTTCTGTGGAATCACATTTCAGGGGTATATGAAAATGTGTTATTAATTTGTATAATGACTGAAATGAAGTTAAAAGAATAATGTTCTCGTTATACACTTGACAAATATTTTTCCCATTTATCTTCTCTTTCATTCATGCAATTTTTTCTAATTATGAACTTCCATGATTGGCTAACACATTTGCATTTTCTATAATTAATAATAATCATCTCTTCCCCAAGTAGCATCATTTTCATCTCATATTGGATAGTGCTCATTAATATTTTCTTTGCTAAGCCCCTGTTTGGGCTCCATTAAAAGCAAATTTTGGGGAAAATTTATTTTGGAATAGTGATTTTTAAAGAATGTATGGTTAAAAATAAGGAAAAATTTTGGGTTTACATGTAATATTATTTTATTGGACAATGGGTAGTTGAAAAGAAGAGAGAAAAATGCATTTTTGAAATAATGAAGGCCAAACAAGGGCTAAATCTGACAGTCCAATACGATGCAAGCGTTCTTTTCACTTTGTTCTTACTTGTTTTTGAAAGTGATAGTGTATTTCGAACAAGCTGACGAAAGTGTTCAATGCAATCCTAGGCCTCGTGAACTTCGATTCTGAATAGGCCTTTAGTGTGAGAAATTTAGGATGGACATTTATCTACTCCTGTCTGCTTTGGCTACTACATTTTGATAATTTGATTCTGTGTCTAATCTTGTTTATGCGTGCAGCTATGTGCAGTGGTATCAGGAAAAGGAGAAGATGGAGCACAGATACTGAAATCAATTATCAAAAATTCCTTATTTTATCTACTCTTACTGGCCATGATTTTTCCTGCAGCTGCAGTTATTGAACACTGGAATATAAATGCTCATTTGCAGATATCTACTTCTGTGACCTCCATCTTGTGTTAAATCACCTGATGTTTGAAATCTGTGTTGTTATGCTAAAATTTTCTGAATACCTGTTTTTTCTTCTTCTTGAATAAAGAAACAGATTTTGTTACGACATTTTTATCACTTCTGCCTCTTCCTGCAAGATTTCCCTAAAATTACTATGAATCTGTTGCTGTTAGGTCTTCGAAAGATAGTAGGATTTGATTTTAGAATAATGCTGCTTGAACAGGGGTTTTTGACAGGATTGGTTAACAGGTACTGAATGGATGCCCCCCTCCCCTCCCAACCCAACCGTTTAATGAACAAATGTCACGCGTCCCCTGTTAAAAATCCTGTAGCTGAGCCTGTTCATGTAGCAGGGTTGTTGATTTTAAGTTTCTCATGAGTGACAATGCTTTTTCTTTTGGAGAGTGAGCCTGTGAGATTGTGTCTAATTCTTCGCTTAAAGAATTCAGTTTGCGGAATTCATGATGCTGCAGTGCTGCTTTCAACTTGATATCTCATATAATTGTCTATGATTTATCTAATAGGACTTGTTCAGAAATGATGAATCTGTTCAAAAGAGCACCATATTGTATTCAAAATAATGGAGTATTATTATTGTTAAAAACATAAAGAATGAGAATGAAAATTAACAGATGATTTTTGAAGCATAAAATTCTTTGGAAAAAATAATGCACCAGAAGCTGCGTTTGAGCCTCATTTTATGTAAAAAAAAAAATGAGTTTTTTAATATTTTTGTAATATTAAGTTCATGTTCGATCCCCGTTATATAAAAATTCCTCTTTTTTCCTACTTCATATTCAAACATACATTATTCTTATAAAATAATTTTATACACACGTTCAAAATCTTTTTAATTTTTAACAAAGCAGACTTAAAAAATTATTATTACAAAATATTATCCCAAATGAGGCTCAAAGCCACAACAAACCCTAATTGTTCTATTTTAACAATTCGATTTTCAAGATTTCTGAACCAAACTACCCAATGTCCATTGGTGTTTCGTGCTCCTAAATATGAACCCGTTCATACACGATTGATCCCCTCTCTCCTATGATAAAAGTAATAACATTCATGCTTGGTGTACATTATTGTTTTTACTTTATGACATTATTCAATTAGACATTAAAGGAAGAACAACAATTTTTCTACCAATTAATTGTTGGCCATAATGCAAATGTCAACAATCTTGTAATAAATGAGTGTAGGTATAATCGTACATTATCTTTTACATGATTGTTTACATTGTAACTCTGGACAACAAATCATTAGACTTTTTTTTTTTTTTTTTTTTTTTCATTTCATTTTCTTTATTTTATTTAAATTTGAAGGTATATTGATCATTTTACACTGAAAATAGTGAAAATGATGTTTTCCACACTAAACGTTGAAATAGAGGCGACAATGCAAAAAAAATGAAACGTTGGGACGTTTTGCACTCACTGTCAAACGTAAGGACGTTTTGTGCTAATAAGCTATTGGAAGAATGTAGTCTAGAATAATATATTGATGAATAATATGTGGTTGAAAAAAAAAGTAATTGATGTGTTGAAAAATATTATTTTATTGTAAAATATATAATTTAAAATAAGTAGAAGAATGATAATGAAAATTTTAACACGTGCAAAATGTCAGATGCAATGTAAGCCATTGAATGTAAATTTAGTATTATTCTAATCCAATACCAGCCAACCTTCAACGCGTATCTGCCAGCTGTCAGGCCATAGATTTCTCACTGGACCCAGGTAACACACGACACTCACTGTGCACAACATCCATCTCATCTCATTCCACACGGAAATCCCTAGACGGACACTTTAACGCTCTACTGTTTGCAGCGTGTAAAAAAAATATTCACTCATAGAGCCCCCAAAAGCTTCCTCATCAATGAAAAAGAGAGCAAATAATTTCAAAAGAAAAAGTGAGGAAAAACAGAGTTTTATAATTAGGGATCAAAGGGGGGAAAATTTAGGTGATGACGAAGAGTGGGGTATTTGAAGGGGATCCAAGTATGGTAGCCAAAGTGATGGAGTTGAAGAGGGAATTGCAGAAGTTGGTGAAGGCAATTGTAGATGAGGATGATGTTAATGTAGGGGCAATAGATAGAGCCCAGCAAATGTTGTGTGCCTTAAAGGAATTGAAGGTTAAAAAATCATTATCCTCCTCGAAGATTCATCCTCATCATCATGATACAATTTCAGAGAAGATTCCTGAGGTGTTTAAATGTCCACTTTCCAAGGAACTAATGAGGGATCCGGTTATTGTTGCATCTGGTCAGGTACGTAATTTTATTTTCACATTTCAGATTTATTTTAGAAATACTTTTATGATTTGTCAATTGAATTGACGATTTTGTGAGTGACATTATTATGTTTAGGTCACTGAATTATGAGCTGGGTTGGTTCCCCCAAATTGAATTTGATATTTATAGGGTATCCCCCCCCCCCCCCCCCCCCCTCCCTCCTCTGGTGGAGGTTTCTGGAAACTAAAACATAACATTATGAGGAGAAGATACATTTCTTTTTTCATTTTGAAAAATTGTATGGAATGAAGTAGATAATATGATGAATTAAATGGATGAATTAAATGGAATTTTGGAATAGGGATTCTTTATTGATCTATGTTTTAATGTAAATTAAATGTCTGTTATGAAAAAAAAATAAAATTCTTCTGCATTTTATTTTGGTTTTAGAGCTCAGAAATCTGTAAATGGTCTGTATAATATTTCTGGAATTTTGAGTTTTCACCCATTGTTGTGATTTTTAACCGATTTCATGCCAGTTGATTAGCATAATGCACCTTTCATTTCCTATCTCAAGATTTGTTTTTGGGGGCATTATGAACATTTTTTGAACAATTTTGCAGACTTATGATGGACCATTTATTCTAAAATGGTTGAAAGCTGGGAACAGGACATGCCCGCGAACGCAACAAGTACTCTCTCACACTAATCTTACACCTAACCACTTGATTCGGGAAATGATATTACAATGGTGCAAAAATCATGGGATTGAATTGCCGGAACCTGTCCAGTATTCCGATGAGGATGCATTAACTGAAGCGGATCGAGACCATTTCCTTTCTCTGCTTAGGAAAATGTCTTCAACATTATCTGCTCAAAAGGAAGCTGGAAAAGAGTTGCGGCAGTTGACGAAAAAAATGCCATCGTTCCGGGTACTTTTTGGTGAATCTCTTGACGCCATACCTCAGTTGCTTTCTCCACTTGCTGAAAGCAGTTCAAGAAACAATGTTCATCCAGACCTGCAAGAAGATTTAATTACTACACTTTTGAATATTTCAATTCATGACAACAATAAAAAGCTTGTTGCAGAAACACCAATTGTTCTTCCATTTCTTATGGATGCATTAAGACTGGGAACAATTGAAACAAGGAGCAATGCAGCTGCCACACTTTTCACATTATCGGCTGTTGACTCGAATAAGGCCCTCATTGGAAAATCAGACGCCTTGAAACCCCTCATTGACCTATTAGATGAGGGGCATCCTTTAGCAATGAAAGATGTTGCTTCAGCTATCTTTAATCTATGTATTATTCACGAGAATAAGTCAAGGGCTGTACGAGATGGTGCAGTGAGAGTGATCATGAAAAAGATCATGAACGGAATGCATGTTGATGAATTGCTGTCCATCCTTGCTATGCTTTCGACTACTCAAAAGGCTATTGAGGAAATGGGAGAGCTTGGGGCCGTTCCATGCTTGCTTAATATAATACGAGAGACTTCTTGTTCTCGCAACAAGGAGAATTGCGTTGCGATCCTTTATACCATTTGTTATAGTGATCCATCCAAATGGAAGGAGATGAGGGTGGAAGACAGTACTTATGGTACAATCTCTCAGCTTGCCCAAAATGGTACTTCCAGAGCCAAGAGAAAGGCTAGTGGTATTCTCAACAGACTGAATAGAGCTGTCAATCTTCCACATACAGCATGATGGGGTATTCTTGAGCACATATTCTGTAAATTCTGCTTAGTTTCCCCTTCACAACCATTAAGGTATATTGTGGGCTTTTTAACCTTTGTTCTGTATATACTACTATCTCAGTAGGTGTTGGATCCCATGTTTACTGCCAAAGGTTACTGTGAATTCAATAAGATTCTCCATAAAATAGTTGAATAATTGAGTGCGTGGTTTCCAGTATACAGTTTTTTTATCTGTGAAAGTCTATCATCGTCTCATTTTGCTACCTATAATGTCTTGTTTTTATGGATTGTTGCATTATTATTAGTCAAATAATTCCTGCACAGGCTTTGCTTCTTGTGTTGCTTGAGTTTTACTTGAACCATTAAATGGTTTTCATCAAATTTTCCACAGTTATGTATTCTGATTCTAAGTTAATTGTGTCTCCTTGGGGGAAATGTGAGTTGGCAAGAATGAATGGATTGAAAGAGTTGGGATTAAGGAGGGAATTGGTTGTATTCTTCATTGACGATGATTTATCATCAACGCCGAAAGCAGCAGCAGAAAATCTCAAACTTGGTATGCTATTGGATTAACCTTTCACCAGGATTTGATATGAATGAGGCCAATAAATTTGTCATTGATGATTGTAGGAGACTAGGAGTGATAGCAGATAGGTTTAGGAAAGGCAATGCAATAATCATTTATTGGCTTGTTATGACTGGTTTGGTGGTCCATCCAACGTGATTGATGATACTCTTATCTTTCTTGTGTACCTCTTCACTGCTGAACTTGAATCTTGTTTTACTATTCAAAATGTCCCTTGTGTCATCATTTTCGTTATGGTACCAGCTTAGTAGTTGTGTATTTATTTGGTCAGGAGAATTCTACCGTTTGATTTGGTGTTACAAAATGAAGAGTCGATATTTTTGTGATTTCAGACACGTGCAACCTTGTGCTTCCTCGAGTCTTCTCAATTCAAATAGAATGGCATTTTCTTATCTGTACAGAAAGACAACAGTCCAGCCCTTTCACCAAACCCACATGACAGATAAATGATGTCTAAATATATTGTCAGTGAGTCAGGGAGGTGATTCTGTCACGAGTAATACTATTTATCATGATGATAAAACATTGGTGATGTGACAACTTATTATCACTCACATTTCTCTCTCTACCCCCTCCCCTCCTCTCATCTCTCATAAAAATTGAACCATCCAATCCCATTATTCTACATAGACGGTCATATCACCGATATTCCATCTTTATGATGATAAATAATATTATTCTTCTGTCATTATATGGTCCCCTTTCTTCTGTAATAGAGCTGCATTTTGCGTAAATTTACTTCCAAGTATAGAAGCAGTTAGTTAAGGCCTACCATCTGATAGTTCGTTCGTTACTATTCCATTTCCGCTACTCTTGTTCACAAATCTTGACCTCTATTTTGGATCGCAATCCTCTTCGTTGGACTCCGTCTCATCAGAACAACTTATGGCTGAAGAGAGAGGATTCAAAGCCTTAGTCCTGCTTTGCCCAACAATGACACTATGCGTGTTGCTACCTTATGTGCAGGGACTTCTTTTGTGAGACAAGGCATTATTTTAATAATTTATTGGCTCTTTCAAAATAAGTGCTGCTTCTAAATAATTTTTGTTATAGCTGAGTGGATTTTTGATTTAATTATAAATGATTCGAAGTGACGCCTTAAAACTTGAGAAAATGCTTTTAAAAAATGGTTTGACAATTAAAAAAATAATTTTTAAATTACTAGTGTCCAGCTTTTATAGAGTAGACAGTTATAAAATAGATATTTATATTTGAAGGTTTGACAATGTTGCTAGAATATTATTTTGTATAAAAATAGAGCAAAAATGTACTTTTGTGAGGACAAGTGTATTTGATGACCCAACTTTATACTTGATGTTATTATGATCAACAAATTTGATTTTGTTTAACCACGATTATTTAACTTTATACTTAGTGTCACAATGACTACCCAATTTGATTTTATTTCATCAAGACTTTCAATTTTATATAACCTTTCACTATGACCATCCAATTTCATATAAAATTTCACCATGACCACTTAATTTCTTTTTACCATTTTCATTAATTTTAAAAGGGGTAAAACAGTAATTTTGCATTATATATAAAAAATAATTTTTAGAAAAAAAATTAAAATAAAAACTTATTTTAAAAAAGTTACTTAGAAAAATAAAATAAAATAAAACCTATTTTAAAATAAAAATTTTTAAATTTTAAAAAAACATTTTTTTAAAAAAATTCAATATATATATATATATATATATATATATATATATATATATATATATAAAATACAAAATTACCGTTTTACCTCTTCTAAAATTAGTGAAAATGATGAAAAGAAATTGAGTGGCCATATTGAAATGTTATACGAAATTAAATGGCTATGGTGAAACTTTATATTAAATTGGGTGGTTATTGTGACACTAAATATAAAGGTTAGATAGTCATGTTGAAATAAAATCAAATTGAGTGGTCACGATGACACTAAGTATAAAATTTGATGGTCATTTGTGGATTTAACACATTAGTTTTCAAACACAAGTACTATTCTAATACATATAGTAAGAACTTGTATGAGAATAAGAATTTGTGTTTTGGGAAATAAAATGGATCGAAATAATATGTATAATACGATATGAAGTATATGATCGCAAATAAATAACAAAATAAGAAACAAAGAATTAATTGGTAAAGAAACAAAATATTTTATTCAATTGACTAATATGGTGAAAACAAATACAATAACCGCGCCTACATAATTATTTAATATTTTAGTAATATAAAACTTGTTAAAAGAATCTAAGGGTCCGTTTGATTGCAAATGTGGAAAATGAGTGGAAATAAAATGAATTCCAAGAAATTGAATTGCCTAAAAATTATTTTATTAGGAATTATAATTAATTGTGTTTGATTGAAATAATTTTCTATCTAGTCCGTTTGACTTTATTTTTCATGGAAATTATCAGTTAAAGGATTTATTAGAATTGGGATAGAATTTGTTTGGATTGCCCAAAAGTAAAAAATAAAAATTAAAAAAGTCGAATTTTTTTTTTGTTCGTTTGACTTTGTTTTTCATGTAAATTGTCAATTGAATGAATAGATTTTTTTACCATTGAGTTTGGAATTTGTTGCTACTGCAAAAAAAAAAAAACCAGAAACCATTTTCCCACAAAAAAGGTGGGAAAATGAATTCAAGCAAAACAAAGAAAATGTCACCATGTGAAAAAAATGTGTAAATCCAATTCCCAAGAAAACTATTTTCATCAAACAAGCAAATTGGTGGAAGATGGAATTTGAATTCCTAGTTCTATGAAAAAAAGATGCATATCAAACACAACCTAATATTTATAGGGGTGCATATCAAACTCCAAAAATACAACAAAGATGGAAACATGATAAAAAATCACATGAAATAAATGAAACAATATTTTCTCAATAAAAATACGTGGAAAGAAAAAAAATATATTCTCAAAATTTCGACATAATTAAGGTTAAAAAACTCAACAATTTCCATCTTGACGCAAATTCCAATGCAACGAATGAAGCTCCAAATTTTTCCCATCTGAAAAATAAATCCGGCTGTAACGAAAAAATTTGAATTCTTTAACAAGAATCAAACTTTCTCCAACACAAAAATGCTCATCCCCTTCCATGGTATTCAACACGAATACATGAACCCAAATACTGGGTTCTCCAAAATTCACAAAGAATTAGAAATTACCAAACAATGTTGAAGCATACCTTGTAACAGTTCCCAATGATTTCGTGTAATACCTTTGGCTAGTCTCAACACCTTCAAAAACGCTAAAAGCACGTACAACTGAATTAGCATCCATTTACCTATTTCCAATAGGTCTATCTCTAACAGTTGAATACGATGGAACCGCAGGTAATGGTGGCACATCGAAATTACTCATATCATCCAAACTCGATTGAGTAGTATTCTTTAATATGAACTCGAACTAAATTCCAAATGTACAGTATCAAACTAAATCTCCACCACGGTACTAAATTTGTGCTGACTTTTCTTCACATATTCCGCCCGATCGTGCAAGATGTATAACTGAGACCTCTTCCGCCCCTCCAATACAACATGAATACCCTTTCGAATCCTCATGACTCCATTTTCTCCAGAGAACGTGTATCCTTTTGAATTAAGAGTACTTAGCGAAATGAGATTCTTCTTCAAGTTTAATGTTGAAAGAGTTCAAGTGTTATACATGTTCCATCCAACAGTTTCAACCTGACTCTACAAATACTAGTTACTCGACAAGGTTCGTTGTTATCCATGACAACAACACCTTGCATCTCCGTTTCATATATTTCAAACAAATCCTGAATGAGGCACATATGGAACACACAAGTTGTATCCAAAATTCACTCATCGCCAGGATTGATTCCATATCAGAAATCACCAAAACATCGCTATCACTTAAATAGTTTTCGGCTATGTTGGTCTGTCTGAAGTATTTGATTGTTTCCTATGATTTGTTGTCAAATTACATTTGTTTTACTAGTTATTGCAATCCCTTTTAATGTGTCATTTCTTCTTGCAATAATAACAAACATGATTACTGAAATTTGACTTTGACTTACCCCTTCTTCGATCACTATGAACAACCAGGACTTCTACATCTCTGGCCTTATATCCAACCAGGTGCTTTATCTTCTACTTTAAAAATAAGGCATCATACGCATCTTCAATAGTAAGAGTATCACGATTATACAATATTATGTCTCTAAATAAAGTAAACGAAGCGGACAACGAACATAAAATGATTAAGGCCAAATCTTCATCATCATACTTTACCTTTAAAGTCTCCAAATCAGCAACGATATCATTGAACATAGCTGATGAACTTACAAGCATCCGCTTTCTACCATGCGATGAGAATACGACCTCTACTTCATATACGATTTGCTTGTCAGGATTTTATTCATATACAATTACTCCCACTTCAACCAAGACGTAGCTGCCATATTCTTCTTCAAAATATTCTAAAGATTATTGTTAGAGAGATGAATATGGATCCATGAAAGTACATTCTGATCCTTCCGTTGTTTCTCCTCCGTCGTCTAAGTTGTGGCCATTTTGTTAAATCCCAACAAAGCATCATCCAAATCTATCTACACGAGTACAATTTGTATCTTCACTTGCCACAACGATAATCTTCTATTCGATCTAATAGCAAAATTTCATACTTCATGGTTGCCACCAATAACAAACTCGAACAAATCACGACCAGTAGCTATAATACTACTTGTTGGGAAATAAAACGGATCAATGTAATATATATGATATGATACGAAGTATATGATTGCAAACAAAGAGCAAGATAAAGACAAATAATTAATTGGCAGATGAACATAGTATTTTATTCAATTGACAAATATAAAGAAAACAAATATAATAATTGTGCATAATTTCAATAATACAAAATTTGTGAAAAGAGTAGTATTCATATGGGTGTATGCCAATCCTAGAAATACCACAAAAATGGAAGCATGAAATAAAAACACGTGGAATAAAGGAAACCATATTTTCCCAATAAAAACATGTGGAAAAAAGGAAAAAGGTATTTTCTAAAAAATCCAACCTAATTTGGATTAAAAAAAACCCCTACATTGTAAACACTAATATTAAATTAAATCAAAGAGTTTTTAGTACGTATATTATGTATGTTCTCTTTAAGCATTGTCTCGCGACAAGGATAGATCTTGAGATTTTGGATTCCATGTGCGACATTTTAAAATGGTGTCCATTTCATGAAATTAAAAAAATATATACATATTTTAATAATATTATACCATCGCAAAATTATGATATTTAAATATCGTTTATTTTTTTAAATGTTGTGAATAAGAAAAGTACAAGTAAAGTTCAAAAACACCTCTCAAACTTCATCAAAATTCATATCATCAACAAAGAACCATCCAGGCTCCTAAATTTTTTCGTGCAATTCCACATGAGAAAACCTTGAAATCAGAAACATCAAATACTACATATAAACTTTGAAATACAACAAATCATATAAAAATATTTTTTCTCGCATTTCTAGGAGTAAACTAACTAATTAAACTTTCGTTTCTAGCAAATCTTGCCCAATAGATATTAAAGTTAGGACATTCAATCGTTCTTTTAGCATTGTTGATTGTAAATAAGATTTTAATAACTTCAATTTTGAAAAATTTCGTTCAGTAATATTTTATAAGCAATAAATATATTTAAAAAAAGTTCAATATTTTCAAACAAGTCAATATATCAAAAGTTGTCTTTATTCCTTTTGGTATTTCAAATAAGTTAATATATCAAAAACTATCTTTGTTTCTTTTGATAAAAGATTTCGCAAAATTTTGAACTCTTAAAGAATTTTTTTATCATTAAGAACACAAAAAATTACACGTTTTAGAACAATGTCAAGATAATCACAACATGCTTTCAAATCAACATCATACAATGTGTTTAACTTGTCAAAAGAAAATAGAAATCCAATTTTTTTTTTCATATTAATTGAACTGATCAAAATTTTGTTCAGGTGATTCAGTTGCTTGATCTACTAAAGAAAATAATTGGTTATGAAAGAATTTTCAAGTGATTGTACATCTTGTAGAGTGGAATTTTCATCAAAATATTTCTTCCTATGAATACTATTTTTTTCTCGTTTCCATTTTCCTTGACATTATTTAAAGAAGAATACTATTTAAGAAAATCATAACTAGTCAATTACATTATTCTTATTTTTAGTATTTTATGCAATTGCATATCATACCAAGTCAAATACATACAATTAATAAGGAAATAATTTATAAATAAAATAGTTAAGCACAACACAATGAAATTAGCTATAAAGGAGTTTAATCCATCTGAATCATTTCCCTTGTTTTAATAAAAACGCCTTATTATAATATGTATTTAGGAATAAGAAATACAACGATATTAAGCCTATGTTCGACACTCATTTTGGGAGAAAATTTGGTTTTTGAATAATGATTGATGGAAGAACGTGTGATTAAAAAGTAAGGATAATTTTTGGGTTTATGTGTAAAATTATTTTATTGATAAAATGTGTGGTTGAAATGAAGAAAGAGAAAAAGAATGAGAATGAGAATGGAAAAAAAATGAGTGTCAAACATAGGCTAAATAAAAATCATCATTTGTCTATTTTTTAACTCATTTTTCATAAATATTGTGCAATTTAACTTAACATAGTAATTAAAATTTTAAATTAATAAATATTTTAAATATATAATTATACATATATATACACAAATAACAAATTTTTTTGGTGCTCCTACAATGATAAAGTCATGTGTGACCGCTAACTCGCGCACCTCAGAGCCGCATCTTACAACAATTAGTTTTCTTATTTTTTGCCTTGGAACATTTCGAGGGTGCTGTTAGTGCACTTCTGATGCGCAAATTGGAGGAGAGTCACTTACCTATTGAGCCAATGCCTCAAAGACCAACAGAGGAGCTGAGTACCGTACAGGGCTTGGAAGGGCCATGTTCGTGACAACACGCCTCAATTAGTTGAGTCTTGCATCTCATTAACAAGCTTAAAAGGCGTAATCTCTAGCCTTCTTCATCTCGTTCGAATCACGATTTCTTAACCACAGATGCCGCCCTTCACACCTTTCTACGAAGGACATCCATGCATACTCAGTTCATAGTTATTCATAGGGATATGTCAGAGAGTGTGCACCAGTTCAAAATTAGATGTTAAAAGACGACGAAAATAATAAGAAAGGAGTATACATGCAAGAAGAGTTTTAAGAAACCAAATGATGCATGCCAAACTTGAGCAAGATAGCCCAAAGAGGTGCATTACACCAGAATATTTGTAATATCCATTCCTGGACTCTTGGCCCAGGTTTTACGATAGTGTAAAATGAAGTTTTGAATAGTGATTTTTGGAAGAATATGTGATTAAAAAGTAGAGATTCTTTTTTTATTTATGTGCAAAATATTTTATTATGTGATTGTGTTGTTGAAAATGAGTATGCAAAAAAAAAAAAAAAAGGAATTTTGAAATAATGATTATCAAATAATATATATTGTATCTTCTCTCTTGTGCTTTTATGCATGCATATCAACAAAATGAGGGTCTACAATTCATGTTACTATTTTACAATTACAATTCAGCTTTTACAAGCAAATCAACAAAGATATCATATCTCTTTGCTTAAAAGATTTATGTGACTATTGTTTAAAATATATCACCAAGATTAAAAATGCTTGTAATTATGGAAGAATTTCATAATTAGAAAAGAAGTACTTCCTTCTCTTTTCCAATCAATATAATTTATTTCATTTAATATATCGCACACACATTAATGCATGCCACACGTGTGGCACACACATTTGTCACGTGTCTTATACACGTGGTTGCTTAGTTGACATGTCCTTGTCCAAAGATAATTTATACAGAGGGTGTTTGGTATAGATTAAAATCAGATTTTAAGTGAATTGTTATAAAAGTTTTTGAATGTGTGGTTGAAAAGATGTGGAACCCATAAAAGATGTGGTTGATATTAATTATTTGATTTTGACTTAGATTAAAATTAGATAAAAATCTGGCCCAAATAGACCCATATATTGCACTGCAGTCCTTGATAAATTTTAACTCTTATAATATATCATAGTTCACATTTTGAAGTCACCAAAGGGACCAAACCCAATTAAGCTAAGCTCCAATATATCAATTTTAACTTGATCAACTTTTGACCAATCAAAATATTTTATTAATTTCGTTCTATTCCATTAAAAGAACGAAATTTCACTCTCAACTTAATTGAAATTACTGAAGTTAAATAATCAATAATTATATCCTCAGACTTATCATTCTTACTTATTACCCTCGTCGATCATTTGGTATATTTAGAACGAGGTTAAAATTGACCTAAGCACCATTTTTCAAATATAAATAAATTCTCAAATCTTATTTTCTATTTGACAGTTTCATGTGATCAAATCACAACTTTAATTCGACAACAAATCCGAATTAGTGTCGTACCTCCAGCCATTGGACATCAACTCTTACCCGGTCAAGAAAAAAAACAAGTACAACTGGATTTACAAATTGAGAGAAGCCAAGAATTCTTGCTATTTCTCATATACATGGATCCAATGCCCTTACCCCTCCCATTGCAATAATTCTTGCTGAGAAGAACGTTTATGTAGGTGTCAATTCGACCCAGAAAATAATGGGTTATTCCTACATTTTTCTTACGATGCTCGAAGCTCTCGGCCGAGTAGTAGGAGCTGATCATGGGGATAAACTATAAAGGTTCATGGCTGCCCTGTGAACTGTTGTCATAGTATGTTTTGTTTGACTTAATGGACTTCCTCCTTACAACAATTATCCAAGTAATCACCTCCAGCAGTAGAGCAATCCCTCCCAACATTATAATCAGAATAGTATATGCATTTCTCCATTTCTGTTCAGGATTTAATATGTCTAAGCCTTTAAACACATTGATTATGCCAAGGATGAGGATTGTATAGCCAATTCCATGATGATATATGTTCCAGAAAAACCGATACTTGTGGTCCTTTGCCGGCCTCAAGAATAGTGCGAAAATCTATTAAAAACGAAACAAACAATATGCACATATCAGAAAATTTCCAAACTGTAAACAAGGAATTGTTGCCATTTCTCCCTGTAAAAATGCACAATAAGAAATAAAATGAATTATTTAACATATAACCTGAGGAAATTACCTGCACTGTTGCAAGAGAGAATAGGGAAATCCCAATATTACGATGGTAAGTATATTGAACACCCTTTGATTCGCTTCCAAGCTTGAGACCGGTTCCCCAACCAGCAACCCCGATTACGTAGGCAGATACTTGGCAGATAACATGAAGATAAAACCAAGCTGGATCGGCAGATGGAAAAGTCTTCAGGTACCTTGCCACTATGATCCCAAGCGGAAACATAATCCCCCAACTCACTACATTTAGTATCCCATGAATCTGAAGCAAAAAAGTATTATATTTTGAAGGTTCTCTTATTGTCTAACATTAGACCAAAGCTCATCAGAAGAAAGTAACAATTATACAATGAAAGCTTGAATATAAATAGAAAGATTGGTTCCATTCATAACTATTTATAACTCTGAAAATGATAATTTGGAAAAAGGAGACCTACATTCTTTTTCTTGGTTCGAGATTCACTAATGCCTCCACCTTTTCCTTTCAACAAATCAAGGCTCCCCTTGGAGTTCAAATTCTCCAGCTGAAATCCATGTTTATCCGGCACATCTTTCGTAACAGAAGATCCCACCTGCCATACGTGGTTCACCATAGTCTTTCCATTGGCCGGCAGCCCCAAGGTGGCCGGCAGCCCCAAGGTGGCGAACAGTCTGATCGTACCACCAGAGCTCTCAGCCGACGACTCCTTAACATCGTACCAAACCCTGGACTCCATCACCGGACCGTAAGACTTGATGTTATAAGTCTTGACGGTCATTGCACCTTTGGAGTCTCTGAAAGCGATAAGGGCTTGAGCCCCCACCATCCCAGTACCCGTTGGGTTGATGGCCCATGAAACCCAACCATCAGGGCTAGCCGGAGGGGCGATGAAGGCCACAGAGAGTGTCGAATTTGCCGGTTCATAGGTCCAGTGGAGGTAGGAATTGAGAGAAGGGAGGTCGTTACAGAAAGTGTAAAGCTTGTTATTGGTGAAGGTCTGTGAGTTACAGGTAGCAGAATACGACGGTGAGATTAGAGAAAATGTTATAAGGAGGAGAGTAATTGCGTGCACAGAGACCGCCATGTATGGAAAGGTAAGAGAGGAGAATTTGAGCTTTTGCCCCCGTGCAACGGCCCAAAGATTTTTGTAAATTGGACGATATATATGGTATGAAGGACAAAGACACCGGTGGAGAGTGGCGGTTAAAAGTTTCCGGCATATTGGGCGATAAATGGAGCTAATAAGGAGGATGGCCAAAGGAGATTGACTGACGGAGAGAAGTTGGCGGGGGCTTTTAGAGCATGATTAGAGGTTTTGTTTGGGGGAGGAAAATAGTCAAAAGTCAAAACCCATCTCACAGAAAATGGAGGGGAAATTGGTTGGTTAGGAGTTGATTGTCGGAAGGGTTGTGCTATGCGTAGGAGTGGACGTGGGTTGTGTTGGTTTGGTTTTTGTCCCAACCCAACCCATGTAAATGTTAAAACAACCCAATTTTGTGTTGGTCGGGTTGGATTGGGTTGGGTTGATCGGTTTGAGATAAATTTATTTCGCAAAAATTAAAAACATTCAATTTTTTTGATGTAAAATAATATTAATATAGCCATTAGACATCTAATATCAATAAACATGAAAAATAAAATATTACAATCCATGAAATATTCATCATAATAATTAAAAAATAACGATTTACATATTTCATTAAGAACTAAAACAAAACTAAAGCACAAAATAACAAACAATTTCAACACCCAAGTTTTCATAAAATCTGATGAAACTTATATTATAACATAAAAAAACATACAAATCTAATGGACATTGATGGTTTCCATTTCTACACTAACTTGAGACCAACTCAAACAGAGGCTAGCGCAATTGTACTATTTCAGTCATTCAGAACTGTTTGAAATTCAACACCTAAAATATTATTGGAAAATGAAAAAAGTGCATTCATCAAAATGATAAAACAAACATAAACATGAAATCTTGTAAAATGAATGAATTACTTACGTTGGGACGTTGGGCCCGCGTCATCTTCAATTGATTTTGAATTCATTGAATCTAAAAGTTTATCCATTTGGTTGTAATGCTCAACATCTTCCATGCAAAAATCATCCAAGTTCGGAGAAGCTTTCAACCAATTTTGTGTGCATACTAAGACTTCGACCATCCTAGGACTTAAGGAACTACGGAAAGGATCAAGTATCCTCCCTCCAGTACTAAATGCGCTTTCTGAAGCAACAGTTGACACTTGAATTGCCAACACATCTTTGGCCAAACTGGACAAGACACCATACTTACTTTTGTTAACCTTCCACCAATCTAACACTTCAAAATCCCTTTTCTCTATGCTTTCACGAGCATCCAATAAGTATCGTTCCACGCCATTTTTTTATCTCAACCGAATCCTTCAATGCTTGTTTTTCCATAAATCTACTGAGGCGAGCATCCCTCGTAGAAGAAGAAAATCCTTTAGATGTATTAGTAGAACTTACAGACTCATCGGTTGACACTTTACTACTTCCATCAATATTTTCATGACGCACATACCATTCATAAATATCCATCAAATTGGCTTTCAAAGACTTCATCATGTTACTAACAACTTCCCCATCCATATATAAATCATTCAAACAATATCAACATAATCCAGTTTATATCTTGGATCAAGGATAGTAGCAAAAAGCAACAACTGATTCATATTTTCCATTTTGCCCCAATACTTATTAAACTTTTTCTTCATGTTGTCGTCATTTCACCCAACAAATAATTTCCACTTAATCTCCATTCATCCAATTCGATTATAAGATTACAAATTTCATGAAGATAAGTACAAGCACTAACATGCAATGAAGCACTAAAAGTCAAAGTCACATTATAGAAATTTTGAAGAAATTTAACAAACATAGATACACTTTCCCAATCTAAACTTGAAGGAGGTCCACCCCTCCTTCTACTACCATCATCTTCACGAAAGTAATGCAAATACTGAGCATCCTCCTCTTCTAACCTATTGAAAGCTTTTTCAAATTTTAATGTCGTTTCCAACATCAAATAAGTAGAGTTCCATCTAGTTGGAACATCCAAAAATTCAATAGACTTGCAATCAATCTTCTCTTTCCTAGCACACTCCTTCAATTTTTCATACCTAGTTGGGGAAGATTTCACAAATTTGATTGCATTGCAAATAGCAACAATGGAGTCATGTGCTTCCTTCAACCCTTCACCAACGATCAAATTGATAATGTGTGCACAACATCTCAAGTGCAAATACTTCCCTTCTAGAACACATCCATCACTACCCCAAGCAACTACCTTTCGCCTAAGATACGACATGGCTGTGTCATTGGAGCTTGCATTATCAACAGTGACTGCAAAAATTTTCTCAATCCCCCAATTATGCAAACAAGTCTCAATCATTTTTCCAATAGTTTCTCCTTTATGATTTTGAACGACACAAAAATTCAAAATACGCTTATTAAGCTTCCATTCAGAATCAATATAGTGTGATGTAAGAACAATGTAATTAACATTCTGAATAGAAGTCCAAGTATCAGTTGTAAGGGAAACCCTTTGACGTTGAAAATGAAAGACATCTCTCAATTTCAGTTTTTCATCCAAATATAACTGATAAATGTCTCTAACAAGAGTCCTACAAGATGGAGGCTGAAAGTGAGGACATGCTACACTACAAAAATGCCTAAAACCACGAGCTTCGACAAACATAAATGGTAATTCATCCACAACTATCATTTTTGCATATGCAACTCTACACTCTTCCTTGGTTCGACCAACAACAATAAGATTGCTCCCTCCACCCTCATTGTTGTTTTCAAAAGATAATGTTTTTTGCTTCTTATCAACCAATCTACCTGGATACTTCTTACATTTATTTGTCAAATGATTACTTAATGTACTAGTACCACACTTCTTCGTGCCACAAGCATAATCTACTCCACAATAATTACACTTACACCTAACATTTGGATCATCCTTTGAGCCTAATAGAGTGAAGTGATCCCAAACATAAGAAGCAAGTCTATGAGATTTTCGTTTACCTAATGTTGATGGTGCACGTGGAGGAAGGCCAGATTGCAAATCTGTTGCATTTGAGTCTGAATGAGCTTGTGTCCCATTGCCACTTTCTTCCCCTACATCCATACCTACCAAACAAATGACATTTATTATCCAAGTTAAATGATAACGAAAAAATCTCTGCTAAATAAATTCTAAAATAAAAAGCTCGAAGTTAAACCTTAGTATGTGTAATCTGCACATGGAATAAAAATATGCATGTGTTTCAGAAAATTACAACTATAAATTTTGAACTTAAATAAAATTTAATAATAAAGCGATAAGATAAAAGTATTGTCCCTAGGATTTTGTAGCAAGTTGCCCTATTGCATGTGAGACTTCACTTCACTTCAATTTATCTTAATAGAGTTTTTAAGAAATATAGGAATATATACTTGAAGGTTAGTCCTAACTCTTAACAAGATCTCATTCTAAGAAAGCAACTCGAGCTTCCTATGTAGAAGGGAATTTACCAAGACCCACTATCATAGTTTGATTCATCAAAACAATTCAATACAAAATCTACCCACAAAGCAATTTAACCAAAACTTGAAAACCAATAAATTAATAAAAGATTTACTACACAATTGAGCATAGAATGTTGTACTGAAGTATAATTCATAGAATGTTGCTACTCTGGTAACTCTGCATAAAACAATTCATCTATGCTTTCTATTAAAAGCACTAATTCATCTATGCTACCATAAAACAAGCACTAATTCATCTATGCTTTCTATTAAAAGCTGTAATGAAGTATAACTTCATACCAAAGAGTAAATAATACAGGAAACAGTAACACGTGCCCTTATAACCACTAATCCACTATCGACTAATACATATGGGGACACACTAGTACATACAAAGATTGATAATAAAATGTTGAAGACATTTAAATGAATGCTCATGTTCCCTCTCTAAAAACTAGAGTTTCTGCACGTAAAGAGGAACGGATGGGCAAGCCAAATGGATTCCAAATCAAATAAATCAACAGGCATTGAAGCTTACCCACAAAGCCAAATTCATAATAAATAAATGCACAATCTGAAGTTCACAACTGAGTAAAACATGTACAGAGATTAGGCGAAGAACACAAATCATAATAAATAAATGCACAATCTGAAGTTCTGAACTATGTAATTGTGACGAACAACAGATTTATGCTGGACTACGAAATAGAAAAGTGACTCACTGATCAACCGAGAAGAGGAAGAACACCGTCCGACCGAGATTTGAGCAACAGAGTAAGAGACGCTGGACAGATCGTCGGGATTTGAGTGAGAGAGTGAGAGATGCGGTGGCTGGCTGGCTGCTTCTTTGATGGATTTGGGAGAGAGAGTGAGAGATGCGGTCGGACGGTGGGATAGGATTTGGGAGTTTCAGGGAGAGAGTGAGACTGTGACTTGAGAGTTGAGAGACGCTGCTTAGGCTTTTGTTTCAAATTTTTTTTTTTTTATTGGTTCCGAGTCGGGTCGGGTCCTATCGGGTTTGGGTTCTTAACCCATGAACCGACCCAACCCAACCCGAAACCCAAAAAAAAAAAAATCCATAACCCACCCAAAACATAAAAAAAAACCGACCCAAATCGGTCGGTTTGGGTCGGGTTGATCGGGTTCGTAGGGTTGGTTTGAGTTTTGCCCACCCCTAGTTATGCCTACATATTACACCCGTAACATTTTCCTTGTCGGAATTGGCAAGGATTTGATATTAATGCGCCCATATGCAATTATCAATTATTTTGAAAATTTGATCCCCTATTTGATTTAGATGAAAATCAAATTATTTGTAAATTTTTACAAAAAAAATTGATGAAACGTGTGGTTAAAAAATTGTAAATTTCATAAAATGTGTTGTTCAGATTAATTGTTGATTCTGATTTAAATCTTAATTCAACTCTTTAGTTACATCAAACGAGGCTTAATATTATATAATAGTTCTAGATTTTGTCTTTTATTTATACTTTTGCTTATCCTACTTTTTCAATTAATATCTTAAATTAAGATTTTTATTATAACTTGAATTTTTCCTTATGGAATATTGTCTATTACATTATAAAAACATAATCACTTGGATCTCGTGAAACGTAAGATTTAGTGAAATGAAAAATTGAGTCGTCTCAAATCTCAATTATGTGTTCAAATTCTCGATATTTTATGAAATCGAAGATAATTTGCTCATCAAATATTTATTTGGTAACAAATAGAGAAATTCTCTTTTTTATTTTTTTTTAAACTCTTGAAGAAAAATATGAATCTTAAATAAAGACAAATTTTAGGTAGCTAATTTAAACAAATTTTTTAATAATTATAATAAGGAAATAGATAAATAAAAATTAATTCCCATCTCAATAATACATTTTCAATTTGACTACTTAAACGATGGAATTTGGCCACAAAATTGATGGACCAAAAGGCTTTAGCCCATGAGTTTGTAGTGGGCCTAGTGGCTCGTTTCTAGCCAGAAAACATACTTTTCATTCAATTGTATCCTTTTCTTTGGGTCAAAAAAGATTCGCCCTCTAATCTTGCAATGTAAGCTTTTGTCCCGCAATAATCAATACAGCATCTAAATCATCAAATTGTTTAATAATAGTTGCCGATTCAATGCCAAGTGCTAGGAGGGCAGTCTACCACAAGATCAAGTTGAATTTCAGGACTGAAGAAAATAGGTAATCGACTCCCTTTCATACAACAATATGCCAATCAGGTGTATAGTGTAGGACTGTAAGCAAAAATCACAAAATCGAACCGAAATCGCATTTTAGAAACCGTCGGTTTGGTGCCACGTAGACCCATCAACGAAATGGTTTTGAACCAAATACGGTTTGGTTTAGGTTTGAGAATTTTAATTGCGATTTAAAACCAAACCGATTCGGCGGAAAAATATATAAAAATAATGATTTTTTTTAAAAATTCATCAAAATATGTAAAATTCAATAGTTTTGTCATTTGTGTGTATTTTTGTTAATTTATAATAATTTTCTATTACATTATTATTATTATTATTATTAAATAATTCTAATTTATATCTAATAATCTCAAAACTAACCTAATATATCAAAAACATTCTTCCTCTTCAGAATTCAGATTTCTACAGTTGCTTCTGAGTCTGAATTTTCAATTGGAGGTCAGATACTTAATTCATTTAGGAGTTTATTATGTGTAAAGATGTTTGAGACTTGTATATGCGGAAAAAAATTGTTACAAATTAAAAATGAACCTATAGTGTTGCGCCAATATTTAGATGAAGTAGAAGCATTTGATGATTCAATGAAAGTTGTGGTTAGAGGTGGGCAAAAACCCGATCAACCCGCCCAACCCAACCCAACCCAACCCGATCGGGTTGGGTCGGTTTTTTCTATTTTTTTCTTAGGTTGGGTTGGGTGGCAAGGTTAAGTTGGTTGTGTTGGGTTGGGTTGTGGGTTAACACATCTAACCCGACAAAAACCACCCAACCCGACCCACTAACTAAAAAACTAAAAAACTTTGCCAAACTAAAATAGAATAAAGATGAGAGACCCGGTAAAAAAAAAAGTGAGACAAAAAAAAAAATACTAACATATCTTTCATCATCTCTCTCACGCGGCGGGCGTCGTCTCACTAAATCATCAACATTGGTTGTGATTTTGGATGAGATCTATCTTCCAATCCATCTCTCTTTAACGCAATATATTAATGTTGCTTTAAATTTAGTACTTTGGTGACTTTAATGTTTGTTCATAGGTCGTCCCAACTCTCAACCTAACCCGACCAACCCAACCCAACCCGATCGACATTTGGTTGTGTTGGGTTGGGTTGAGTTGAGTTTCAATCTTTACATGAATTGGGTTGGATTGAATTTATGTCAAACTGACCATATTGGGTTGGGTATGGGTTGGAGGAAAAATCGACCCGACCCAACCCACGCCCACCCCTAGTTGTGGTGAGTGGTTTATATTTTCTATTACTATATTTTTAAAGATTTTCTTATTTATCTAATATTCAATACTATGATGATGTAACAAATGCATTTGTTTGACAATGAAGACTATGAATCATGTGTGACAACAATTGATGTTTGAGTATATGTAAGAAACTGAATTCATAACTTTATACAACAGTAAGCTTGTGTAATTGTTATGTTTAGATATTATAAACAATTGATTTATTATTATGGTTGGCTATTCTCTCAATAGTTTTGTTTTTCAAATATGATGATCACGAGACCTTGTTGAACATCATTATGTTTTTTAGGCTTTATATGTAGTTTAGTAGACTTGTATTGTAACGTTATCGTAACGTCGTAGCCTAAAATATCAAACAAAAAACTATATTTTAGTTTATTATGATTTCACTTTGATTTAGTTGGTATTTAAATTTGTAGTAGATATATTTAGTTTGTTTTAGATTTATTGCTAGTAAGATATAAATATATATTGAATTCAATGAATTAATGTCATAAAAATAGACAAATAAAAAATATACGGCGAAACTGGGGGTTTAAAACCGGATCAAATCGTTGGGTTTAGGTTTGAGTTTTTTCCAAACTGTTCAAAATGGTTTGATTTAAGTTTGATTTTTCTCAAACCGATTTAAATAGTTTGGTTTGAAAATTTATCAAAAATTGATAAAATCGGACCGCTTAACCCCTATTATAGTGTACTCAATGATGAAAGAATCCACAAATGCAATACTAGAAAGCCATATTGCTGACATAAGCATACCATCATTTCACAATCGTTATCTTTTCCCCCATATAATCTTCTTGAATATCCTCGTTGAACTCCGAGTAAAAGATAGTCGTGCCATCACAATCCACTCCTTTATTCACGGTCGCTATCTTTTCCTTCATATAATCTTCTTGAACATCCTCGTCAATCTCCAGGTAAAAAATAGGTTTGCTATCATAATACTCGTCTAAATCAATATGCTACACATTGGGATTGAATTGGAAGTAAAAATGTTATTGTCACCATCGGAGTCCTCCTCCACTATACTATGCCCTTAGGACGGCTAATTATAGAAAATCATCAATCTCTTGCTTCAACACCTCAAATTGTCGACGTAGTTTTTCCATTTCTATTACTTGTTCTAACACATCACATTTAGACGCAATTGTGTTAACTCATCACTTTGCATAATTTTCACTATTTAGATATTTTGAGCATCAAACCGCCTCTATCATGAATGTGCTCTAATACAAAAATTATGTAACAAAATAATGTGGAAGATGATTAACACTCCAAACACTCGTTGATTTAATTGAACACCGAGAGTTTTTTCATCAAATATTCATTGATACCGCCTCTATCATGAATGTGTTTATGCTCTAATACAAAAATTATGTAGCAAAACAATGTAGAAGATGATTTAACACTCCAAACACTCGTTGATTTAATGAGTTAATTTCACAAACGGTCACTGAACTTACCTAAAAATTACAAAACAACCATTAAAGTTTAAAACTTGTAGAAACGGTCACTGAAATTTCATGCACTTCCACAAACGGTCATTAAATTTTTAATTTGTGTCACAAACATTCAATGGATGACTGTTATGATTTTAAGTCAAACTTAAATAACAAAAACACGTGGATATAGAAGATTGACCACCTCAAGTGCAAAATTCCTGTTATTAAGTGCCACTTTTGGAGTAAATTAGATGAAAATTGTAAAAATGATATTTTAATTTTCGTTCCGCCTATACATACAAGACCATAAATTTAGATATGAGATATAAATATTTTTTCTGTATTTTTTTGTGATTGTGCATAGATTTCCTAGCTTTTAATGTATTTTTATTTATTTTAATTCACATAAAAATATAGTGTATTCTTGTTTAAAAGAAATTTGTACTTGAAGTGGTCAAACTTCTATGTCCACATATTTTGATCATTTAAGTTTGAATTAAATTTATAACGATCCTTCAATGACCATTTGAAACAAATTAAAATTTTAGTGATCGTTTGTGAAACCGCATAAAACTTCAGTGGCCGTTTTTGCAAGTTTTAAACTTTAGTGACCGTTTTGTAATTTTTAGGTAAGTTCGGTAACCGTTTGTGAAATTAACCCTTGATTTAATTGAATACTGAGAATCTTTCCATCAAATATTCATTGTACCGCCTCTATCATGAATGTGTTTATGCTCTAATACAAAAATTATGTAGCAAAGTGATGTGGAAGATGATTAACACTCCAAACACTCGTTGATTTAATTGAACGCCGAAGTTTTTTCCATCATATATTCATTGATTCGCTAGGAATGCCTAAAGGAAAGGTTGAGAAACTCTCAAATTCATTCATAAGCAACCAAATAACAATGAACCATAATTTTATTTTTTACGGGAACTAAAGGAAGACAAATTCTAAGAAAACTAATTTAACGATTATTCTCCTATTAAACTAAACAAGGCAATAAATTTAACTTGTCAATAAATAAACAAAAATAATCTCCGTCTGAATAGGAACGGCAAAAAAGTTTGCCGGTTCGAACGGCTCGGGCTCGACTCAGCTCGAAAAAAGCTCGAGTTGGGTCCGACTTGGGCTCGGGCTGAGCCTCATTTTTTGGCCGGGCTTTGCTCGGGTCAGGTCCAAAAAAGCTCGAGTCGAGCCCGAGCTTTTTTCTTTAATTTATAGTATGTATAAACTGCACAAATTTTAAATTTTTTAAGTAAAAAATGTAGATTTGACATTAAAAAAATCAAAAAAACGAGTCGGCCCGGCCGAGCCTTATTTTTTATTTTTTTTTTACCGCGGTCAGCTCGGGCCAAAAAAAGCTTGACACAAAAAAGCTCGAGCCGAAAAAAAAAAGTTCGGGCTCGACTCGACTCGACTCCTTGACATAGCTACCCCTGAATAATAAAGGTGCCAAATGATGGAATTTGCCTACAAAATCGATGGGCTCAAAGGCTTTAGTTCATAAGTTGAGCTCGGTCGATTATTTCTGCCCATGAAAGTGATATTCATCCAATTCCAACAAGTTGACTGGACCAACATATCCAATTGAATCATTATGCATTCCTCATAGAAATTATCAATTATATATTTTGGCAGTTTGACAATTTGTATTATATGATAGTTTTATATTTTAGATTAAGATTTTATGATTGTATTTTGAATTTTGAATTTTTGCTTATAGAATAGGTTCTAGCACATTATATAAATAAGACCAATTGGGTCTTATGAAAAGTAGGATGGAATGAAATTAAAATTTGAGTGTTCTTTATTCAAGTTCTCGATAATTTATGAAATTAAAAAGTCTTTTTGTTTAGCTTTTTGGCATTCATAAATGAATCAATAGGAACGGGACGATTATACGTGATTTTCATGTTTTCACTCTTTTATAGATATGGAACCATATGGACATGTTTGGAACAATATGCAATTATTGAAAAATAAAAAAATATATTATAATATTAATTTTAAGATATTTTTTCTTACTTGTAGGTAAATGAACTCATAAATGACTTTATTACTTGCAAATAATTTTTTTACATATAGTCTATTTTTCCTTACAAGTGATACTTATATCTCATGAGTAATTTTTTTTTATGTACAAGTGATTTTTCATTTAAATCGTTTTTAACTTATAAATAATGTTTCTACTCATATAATATTTATAACTTATAAGTAATTTTTTTCTCATAATTAACTTGTTTTAAATTACATTCAAATGTTTAACTTAAAAGTGACATTTTACTTATACTCAATTTTTATTTATTCATATAAATTCTTCACTTAAAAATGATTTTTACTTATAAGTGAATTTTTAATTATAATTGAATTTTTTTTCTTATAAGCCTATGTTTGATTTAGGTAAAAATCAAAATTTTAGTAGATTTTGATAAAAATTAATAAAATGTGTGGTTGAAAATTTGATAAAAGTTGTGGGTGTTATTAATATGTGATTGAAAATGAGTTTGAAAAAAAATAATTTAAAATGAGGACCAAACATGAGCTATTGTGATTTTTTTATATATTAGTAAATTTATTAGTTATAAGTTATTTTTCTTATTGAGTGAAATATTAATTCCTATTTACTTGTAAGTTATATAAATTTCACGTGTTAAAAAGAAAAAAAAATTTGAAAAGGAAAACGAGTATATGCTTGCAGTCGGAGCTTCACCTAATCACCTTCTTCTTCTGCTGCTGCAAAAGAATAGACGACAGTCGAGGCCCGACAGACCAGGCGAGCGACAGCTCGCAACAAGGATGATGTAAATTCGAGTATTTGATGAACAGTCACTAGGCGTGGCGAGCTGGGAGCCTATGAGCAGCAACCAAACTTGAATGGCGAATTCAGAGAAGGAGGTAGAGGCGAATGCGGAGGGCGAGAGGGTCGAAGGCGGAGCCAGGAGGGTTGTTATTGCGGGTCTAATGAATCTGTAATATGGTATTGGGTATTTGGGTAATTAGGTTGGGCTAATGGGTATTTGAATCTGTAATATGGTATGGAGTAATTTGGTATTTGAATGGTATTGAGCTAATGGGCTTCCGTTTACGACGTGCAATCAATATGTACCGTAAGATTTAATTTTATACGGCATGCTATCAATGTATACAGTAAAAAAAGTTTATGGCGTGCAATCAACGTGCGCCGTAAAATTTTATTTTTTACTACATGTCATCCATATATGTCGTAAATATTTTTAGTAACTCAATTATTACGGCGTGCATTTAAAGCATGTCGTAAATAGTCTATTTTTACGGCATGCCTTATATACACGTCGTAAATGCATGCCGTAAAAAGTAACATTTGTTGTTGTGATATTTTATACCAACCATTTGTCCAAAAGAAATTCAATTATCACAATCTTAAATAATTACTTTCTACAATATCTAATAAATATTCCAAACTAGGTATATGCATTACAAAAAATAGGGATTGGGTTGAGTTCGATTTGATTATAAAGAAAAAGCAAATAATTTTAGATATCTCGCATGGGGTCCACCCGTGTGAGTATAGGTAAAACGTATGTAAAATTTTCTTCTGTACATTTCGCTTTATCCTTATATTAATTCCTATTACAAAATTTTACATATTCAATCAATTATCATTTTATATTTTTGTTAAACCTTGAAGAATGTTAAATAAAATTATTATCTTATATATTTAGCGGGATTATTAATTTAATAACAGAAAAATCATAATATTTAAGTGAAATTAATAATTTATTTAATATTTATTTATTCAGATTTTACGTAAATTTGACAAAGATTGTTACACAACCGGAGAAGATTTCATAAAAATTAGTCCGCAATATCGGCCGCCATTTGTTTCTCGAAGACCTTGCTTTTCAATGTTGGTTTCTGTCGTTTTAGTGGACTTCTAACGAAGTCAATTTACCGCAATGGTTCTTGTCCAAAATATTGAAGATATTCTTCTTAATATTTCAATAACTCAAACACACCCTTAGTTTTATCATTATTGCTTGATTGGAGCACAACTATTTCTTGAAGATTAGATTTTCAAATTATTTGATTAATAATATCTAGAGGCGAAGTTTTAAGCTATATTATTTGTGTGCTAAACCACATATTTTTAGGAATTCATAATTTTTCGATTACACATCTCTTCAGCTTTTATTAAAATTTACTAAAATTTGATTTTAATCCCTACCAAACAAGAGCTAAATGTATTTTTACATCGATTTACAACTAATTAACCTATTGATAACAAAATTCAGTACAACTAAACTGTCAATAGATGACCGCTATCATATGTGAGTGACATCCATACTTAGACATCATTGCAACAAATTTGTACAACTAATTAATGTCTTTAGTTTTGAGCAATATGAAACATATCTATGATATACTCCCTTATATTTTCTTAATCATTATACGTTAGTGAAACTAAATTCACGAGATGCATACTAGTTTCGACCTTATAGCTTTTCACAACACATTTTTCAATTTTCTCAAATCGTAGTTACTTTATTGGACACAACACGTTTGAATGATTCTGGAATTTCACGCTTCATGATCATAAGACTAATGCGATTTGAACAATCCTACTTATCAATGTTCCTTTTTCATCATCAAAACTTTTATCCGTAAGTGCAGCAGATGATTTAATTCTTAATGCAATGTTCAAGTCCACGCAACTAAGAACAATCTGAGTATTCTCTTTACAGTCCTTAAAGTTGGTTCCTTTAAACATATGAATTGAGTTGATGTTAACAAATATTAAAAAAGCATATAAATTAACTAAATAAATAACAAAACCCAAAAATACACGTTCACATGAAAATCCATATTAAAAATAAAAAATTCAAATAATGGTGGGCCCCAACACAGGAGACCGAACACAACACTGATATTTATTCTTTGGATAAAAAATAATATCCACATGAATTACATACACACAATCATATTGATATTTCAAATAAATTAATCTAGATAAGAGAGACTACTTTGGTAACATATTATTTCAATTAATCTATTTTAGAATATTAGACATTCAAAATAAACTTTTAGTACCAAAATTTGAATTTGATTGTCACCTTAAAAGACATTTTTCGAAAATCCACATTCTAGCTAAATGATACCATCGTTCGAGCATCAAATCAGCGACGGTCGAGCTTCAGAATTGCCGCTCGAGTGCCATCCTAACGACAACGAGAGATTATGCTTTGAGTGCTAGTCACGACGCTAGCGAGTGGAAACCTTGCCGCTCAAACTCCCTCCAACTTGGCGCCTAGAGAGTTGCGAAATCGATGTTTAGATCGCTCAAGTACCACCTTAGTGCTCAACGAGCGGCGACAGCCGTTGCAACAATTCCAAAATTTCGATTTTGTTTCCTTCAAAAATCCAAAAATTAGAAGTTTAGGAATAAAATTCGCATTCCAATAGATGACGAGTCCAAAGTACAACTTTCATTCCTAAAATTATTTCTTGAATCTTAGTGGTTTAACATGTATTGACTCTGAGACCACTTTTTAAAATTTAAAACTTTATAAATCTTGATTTAGAAAATCCAAAAAAATTATTGTCAAGATCTTCTATGTCAAATTATCAAGATAATTGAAAGTGTGGAATATACATTGATCCGTTGTATTGATTATTGAAGATGTAACTGCAATCTCTTGATTTTGCTTGTTAATCTTGTTGGTTTGATCGCTTGTTTTTTAGTATTAATTGTGAGTTCTTGATCTTCATCTTCATTACACTTTCTCTTGTTATTCTTGTGTTGATGAGTATACACAAAGAATGAGAATCGCGTACGAATTGGAGACCATAACCCCATACATATATTTTCATATGCATTTCGGTCTATCATGAAATACAACCCAATTGAATTTAGCATCTACACATTTAGGCTCATACAGTATTTAGATGTACAAAGTTCAATCACTTTAATTTTTATTAGTTCACTTTAAATGAAGGTATTCTTTAATCAACCATACCACAAATACATAATTTTTTACCTACTGTCTTATCGAGGAGCCTTTGGGCCCACAAGCACCTTTAATAGGGGGTCGTCACTTGTCAATTTGATAATCAATTTCTTTAATACAGTGCATGTAAGTCAACTTGTCAGATCAAAACCCAACCTGGCAAAGAGTGTTACACAACTACAACTGGAGAAAATGTCAAATTAGTATAGATTAGTCCGCAATATCGGCCGCCATAGCATGATCTGTTTCTCGAAGACCTTGCTTTTGAGCGTCGGTTTTGTCGTTTTAGTTGACTTCAAGTCAATTTACTGGAATGGTAAAAGACGAAGGTTCTTATCCAAAAAAAATTAAATATTTCAAAAACTTTTAAGCTTACTTTTACCATTATTGCTTGATTGAAGCACGACAATTTATTTAAGATTAGCTTTTCAAATTATTTGACAAATAATATCTAGAATCGGATTTTAAGCTATATTGTTTATATATTAAATTTATGCTTGATAAATAATTAATTTTAATTACATATTTTATTCGATTCACAATTTTTCAAGAATAATTCTAGATGTACATAATTTTTGTACATAGAGTATTACATTAATACTCACATGGGATAAGGTCCACCATATGAGTGGGGCCCACCCCATGTGAGTGTTATGTACCCCTTTATGTATAAAAATTATGTATTCCTAGCAAAACTCATTTTTCAATCGCACGTTTCTTCAACTTTTTGTCAAAAGTTACAAAAAAATTTAATTTTAATCCTCACCAAACTTGATCTAAATGTATTTGTACATTGATTTACGTCTGATAATGTAATATGTTGATCACAAAATTCAATAAGGCTAAACAACTGTCAACAGATCATCGACTACCACATGTGAGTTACATGCATACTTAGACACCATTAACTTGCAAAGGCAACCGTTTCTAGAGGTGGTTCATAGGCCATTAGCACTTTCCGACGATCAAATCAATTGGTGAAAAATAAGAACCCGTATATAGGAGAAACAAAACGGATAGTTGGCTAGGATTTGATTTCACAGTTTTTTTTTTAAAAGTATTTATAGAAAAATTAATGTCAAGAATATTTAGAGGGTGTGTGGTAGAGATTAAAATCAGATTAAAATTGAAAATATAGTTGTTATTGTTGACTTTTATTAGACGGGTGTGACCCAATAACGGTCATATTTTCAATTTTAATTGGATTTTAAGCCGTACCAAACAGACTCTTAAAAACTTTTAATTTATCGGGGCGTGTTGCTCCATTATTAATGTGATTGTTCCAAACAACTAATTTTAATTCTTTTTATTTTATATTTTTAACGATTTTAACCTACGCGATAAAAAGTATATACTGTTTTTTTTGTTCAAGCAAGAAATCTAAGACCCGTATAATTTATGCTTCGTTAATCTGCCACGTTTGTAGAAAGTTGTCCCGATCCAGGAGGTTTGGTTTGCAAAAAGAACCCCCATTAATTAACCTTTCCTCGCTGGCATCAAGGCGTTTATCTCTGGGCCCTATGTGGCGATATTTTCGAGTCACGCATGAGGCTCGCCAAAATTCAAGGACAACCTTACTATGTCACTCTTATAACATGGTATTTTAGTCTTACGTGACTTTGGGGGCGGATTCAGTGTTGGTGCCCCAACACTAAATTTGAAGGATCATGTTATATGTATCAAATTTTTTTACTTAATCCCTTATCAACTGTTCACAATGAGTAATGCTATTCATCCTTATTGAAATTACAAACACAGTTTAGTTGACGTTAATATGGTATTTAACCTATCATTTAGAGTCTCACATAGACTGTGTTTGTAATTCTATTGGGAATGAATAACATTACTCATTCACAATAGGGGGTGGAGACCACATTCTTGAGATTTTTTTATTCACGTGGGGCCCGTGTGCATGTGAGAGGGGGTAAACAATTCGGTACATTAAATTATGTACAAATATCTTTACTCCAATTTGAAATGCAGGATTTTGTTCTCCGTTTTTGCACAAAATCATACACAAATTTTCTGATAGTTTTTTTTTTTTTATCCCTACACTTAAACTTTTGCGAAATTTGCCCCCACAACCTCAGACTCTTAGCTCCGCCCCCTGCGTGAGTTTCACATAATGTTCGTGTCGAACAAGATAGTAACACATCCCACGATTTAAAAAGACAAATATACTACAATATCTATTTATTATATGATATAATTTGGTCTAGACATGTAGCTAGGAGGACTAATCCAAAGTTACAAATTCCTCACTGAACTTTATTTTTTTAACTTCAATGTAAAAATAAAAAAAAAAAAAATAGAGTAATAATTTTTTGGAATTAATTAAAAAGATTAACAAATTATTGTGAGAAAACATTTCGATTGAATTAATCTTTAAATATATTGACACCAAATTAAAGTCAGGAAGACTTCTCAGAAATCTGTAAAAAGTCAAAAGATAATCGAATTAAACAATCAGCTTAAATAAATTATTCTACCTCAACTTCTAGAATATAGATTAATGGTAATATTTGAATAAAATTAGGGAAAATTGCAACTGCAGTCCCAAACCTTTTCATTTTTTAAGAACTTTATCTCAATTTTCACTTTGTACCACTCAAGGTCTTAAACCTTTCAAATATTCTCATTGTAAGGACAAAATGACAGAAACCGTTAATCAATCCGTTAGTTGACCAAAGGTCAACATTCTAACCCAATTTTAACTAATTTTTAAAGGGTAAAGGGATAACTTTAGATTTCTCCATTAAAAAATTAACATATATTAAATAAAAAAACCAAATATAAAAAAGAAAATAATTTGGAAATTGAGACTTCTTCTTGCTACCCCCAATTTCATGGCACCAGTGATTCTTGTACCTTTCTCATCCCACCCATCCTTAAAGCCATCCATTTTCATTTCCACCCTTAAAGCTATCAATTCTCGAATTCTAACGACAACAAACATTTCATCAAACACTTATCTCTTAAACATCACATTCTCCAACAGTATCCACCATGAGCTCAGGATTTTATCGATTTTACAAGTATAGAAGGAAATTTCGAGTGGCCTTGTGGTTTTGAGCTCAGGTTTGACCTGAAATGAAAAGAATAAATGGTTGAGTTGTGCGATAGGTGGATTAGTGAGATACTTTGCATGTGGTGGGTTGATGATCGCCAATGCAGCGGGGGTGTGGATGGCGGTCGTTGGCGTCAAAGGGCTTGGATCTACAATAATGGCAACGCAAGTGGTTTTGGTTTCTATGAAGGTATGTTGGGGTGTGGGAGTGGTAGTGGTAGTGGGGTTGGAAGAAGTAGAAGAAGAAAAATAACTTTGCGAATTATTTTCTCTTTTATTTTTTATTTAATATATTTTATTTCTTTAATATGAGAAATCTAAAGTTACATTTTTGCCATTTAAAAATTAGTTAAAATTGGGTCTCATCGTTGACCTTTTGTCAACTAACGAATTGACTATCATTTTGTCCTTACAATGAGAATATATGAAAGGTTTGAAATTGTGGTTGGTACAAAATGAAAGTTAAAGTAAAGTCTGTAAAAAAATGAAAAATTCGGGACTGCAACTTTAATTTTCTCATAAAATTATAGTGCACATATAGGTTGTAATTTATAGGAAGAATAATAAATTATTTATTTTAATATTATTCAGTGGGTTACCTAATTTTTCTTTCCATCCACTCATTCAAATGAGTTGTGCGGGTGTCAACTAAGTCAACAATATCGACAAAGAGTAACTTGATTTGAATATTTATAAGTAAGTTTTAAAATACATAAGTTGTTCAATTTGAAAGTACAGTAAAAGTTACTTTTAATAAAATTAACAATTTTTATTTAAAAATAAGAAAAATTGTGTCATTCAAGAGCCTGTTTAGTACGGTTTAAAATTCAATTAAAATTGAAAATATGGTTGTTATTGGGTCTCATCCGTCTAATAAAAGTCAACAATAACAGCTATATTTTCAATTTTAATATGATTTTAATCTCTACCAAACACCCTCCAAATATGTATATAGAATAAAAGTAAATTACTTATAAGTAAATAAATTTTCTACAAATAAAAGTAAGTTTTTATTTAAAAGTAATAGAATAATAAGTTATCCAAACGAATGTGTAAAAAATTACTTAAAATGAACTCTTTTTTTTTTTTCCAAATAATTGTAATTGCACCGAATACAATATAGGAATAATATACATTAATTTACCTTAATACAATACGATTTACTTCAAGGCAAAAAATAATAAATAAAAAAATTAACTGTCGGAATTGCCGGAGAAATCGTCAAAGGAAATTAGTCCACAATATCGGCCATCACGTGCACTTTGTGGGTCAATTTAAAGGAAAAGTGAACGTCGAAGGTTCTGATCCAAATAATTGAGGATAATGCTTCCAAAACCAGAAAATTTCAATCCAATAATCAGACCATTCATATTCATGGTAGGCCAAATTTTTGCAATCATTATACATTATCAAAAAAGTTACCATAATGTCCCATAACATTGCTATTTAAAACAAATTTAATTCTTCCGTTCAATCATCTCCTGCCACCACTTCTTGTGTCATTTCTTTGATCAATTCTTGACTGGTATTTGATAAATGATGTATGTATGTCATGATGAAACTCTCCAAACTTCTTTATTTGACTTAAAAATCTCTTCTATTTTTAGCATCCGTCGACGGAATGTGCCCATGATAACTTTTTGATGCCTAAGTCAGAAAGGATTATACGAGAATGCGAAGTACATAAAAACATGTTCATATAATCAATCAAAGAGTAATTCTAGATATTCCAATAAAAAAAGGGGAAAAGGTAGTGATCTGTTGGCCGATCCATGAATATCCTCGAGTGGCTCTCTGAGCCTCCCATAGCCATTGGCCCTCTAAAGGGCCACATTATTATATGCAGTTGTGTTTAGATTTGATGTTGCTATGTGGTCGTCAGATTGACTATTGGAACTTTCTTTAGGCATCATCGATATCGTGCATGCTCAAGAGTCTCTTTCTCAAGTACTTTAGTATTTGTGCTTGTGGTAGTATCAACTATTATGAAATTACAAAATCATGTAGGAAATGAAAATGGTGTTGGGGGGGGGGGGGGGGGGGCCACAAGTCGAATTTATGTAAGAGAAATTTACAAAATACTATAAATTAAATCTTTTATTAACTATTAGTACTAAACTTTTATTTTTTAACTTCTATGTAACAAAAAAAAGAGCTTCTTATTAATCAAAACATGAAATTAAATTAATTTGTAACCCAAGAATTGCATTGAAATAATCTTTGAATCTATTGACGAAAATTAAAGCAAAAAAGGAAGATTTGTGAGAAACATTCTAACGTCAAAGATAATAAAAGTAGGCAATTAGCTAAATTGAATCAGTTAACTCAACTTTCTAGAATGCAGCATTGCCTTATATAAAAGCTAATCTTTAAATTTAATAAAAAAATAAAAGGGAGGTTTAGTAATTAATTTAATTTTCTTAAAATGCTATAAATTTCATGACACGCACATGACGAGGAATCTCGCGTTAGTTGATGATTTCAAATGGAGACCTAGGCTCATTTACCTAAACTTATCTTGACATTTCCGGTTCTCCCCACGAAGATTCATTTTGCACCAAAGGTATGTATTTTGAATCCTAGCCAAATCCCATCACCCGTCTTTTTTGCGCTCGTTTTATCTCGTTCTGATAGTTGACTTGACCGTCGAACTGCAAACTGGCATTGAGCTTTTTCCTGTAATGATGACGTTTACATCCTAAAGGTGTGTTCCAATGTCCAAATAGTGTCTAGGTCAACTGAAAAAAAATTATTGACTATTCAACTGAATAAATTTTTAGGTACAATAATTTTATTCCTTTAGCACCGTCAAATTTGTCAACTCACTAAAACTAATTTTGTCTGTGTAAACCAAGTCAATATAATCTGCTATGGGTTGCCCACATAATGCCCCCACCTACAATTTGAAAATTATCAAGAGGTGCCAACTTATATATAAAAACGCAAGCAAGCAAGCTTTCAGATAAATTGTAAGTGAAACCATGAGTCCCACATACCATTTTCTTTTCTTATTCTTCCTATGCATTTGGATTAATGCAGAATCTGCAGATCCATCGGGCCAGTTCTGTAATGACAGTACTAAAATAAACAGTACCCAAATATCCAAAAACATAGATACCCTATTGCCCAAGTTAGTATTAGGCACGTCTCAATACGGGTTCATTAAAACCTCGTATGGTAAGGGCGAATCGCAAATCTACGGCCTGGGACAATGCAGAGGAGACGTGAGCAGCGAAGACTGCTCGACTTGCATCCAAGATGCAGCAAACGAAATCCGTAAGCGCTGTCCAAACCAATCTGATTCTAGAATTTGGTATGAATATTGCTTCTTGAGGTATAGTACACGGAATTTCTTCGGACAAGTCGATACAGGTTTTGGAATTTACTATTACAATGTTCAGAACGTGACAGATCCTGATCCTGATACATTCAATAAAGAACTAGGTGCCATTATGGATAAGATTAGTTCTGAGGCTGTGGTGCCAGCAAACAAAGGGCTTGGAAAAGCAAAGACCATACTTACACCTTTTAATACACTTTATGCCTTGGTGCAATGCACTAGGGATCTATCAAAGCAAGGTTGTGCCGAGTGCCTTGCCATTGCCATAGGCAACTTGCCGACGTTTTGCAACGACAAGAAAGGGTGTCGAGTTTTATACAGCAGTTGCTACCTTCGATACGAGCTTTATCCCTTCTACTTTCCTCTTGATTCACAGAAGTCCTCAGTTGGTGCCTCTATGAATTATCATTCATACACAGTCTATAAACCTTAATATGTAATATTGCATCGATTTTCAATTAGTGTATTGCTCATTTGCATTTTCGAACCTTCTATTTTCGAGTACTTACATGTACAATATGCGTGGATCAGACGAGGACACTGGACTGCTTCCACAAATTACTTGTGTAAAATATATAATCACTACATGTGTTTTTATTTAAATAAAAGTGGTGAGGACCTACCATTTATGAATACTAGTATGTGACATGTTGTGCGTGATTTTATAACGATATTTGAGATTTTTTTTTTGAAAATTTTTATGGTTAAATAATGTCATATATAGAGTGTAATATGTTATTTTATAATTTTTTTAGCAAAAACTATTCGCCAAAAACTTCTGGTAAATGGAGATCATAGAGTCTGGTGGTACAGAGGGTCAAATACTGATGTTTTAAATACCAAGCCCAGTTAATTGATCCTTTCAAGGATTTTATTTTTCTATTGCCATAGCAAATTTTGTCCCTTAGATTGGTGTCAACGGATTTATCGGACATCTGTTTTCCAAGACACAACGTTTCTTCTAAAGTTAGCATTGCGCGAAACCTTGTTGATCAAATAAAAATATTAACAATATTTATCTTTAATGGAATAAAACTCGAATTTTAAGTTGCTCGAATAGAATTCTTATTTCTGAAAAGATATTTCGACCAAAATTCTATTTCAAAAGTAACTCGGACAAAATTTTATAACGATATTTAGAAAATCAATTTATCTTTTGCTATTGATCACGAGTTGACTAGTCAATGGGTTTCTTGAGTGATCATGTATGTGAAAATTGTCAAAGATGGGTGAGCATGTAGACACATTTAGTAGAGATGCAAGCTATTAGTTTTCAAATTAATATTTAAAGCAAATAAATGAACAGTGCATAACTAAAAGCTTGTAAAGAATTTTGCAGTCATGTCATTGTCAAGAATTTGTGTCTTGTTTTCCACATCCTTATTTCTTCCTTTTGACAATCAAGTTTTCTGCCCATTTTGTATTTGTTTTTATCTCATTTAACATATAGTTAAAAAAATTATTATGCAAATATGTACAAGATACAGAACCCATTATAAAAATCAATCTTGCTTCGTGTACAGAAGCAGAAGCCACATAATACCAGCAGAACACATACACACCATGGGGCTTGCATTTCTTTCTATATATAAAAAGTGGCTATGAAACAGAATTTCTTGTTTTAACGGAAAAACTAACGGAATTTCTTGTTTTAACGGAAAAACTAACGGAATTTCTTGTTTTAATGAAAAACCTATAACTTTAGAGTCCAATTTGAATTTATTTAAAACCTTAGGGACTAAAACTTAAAATTTAACCCTAATCCTTAAATTGCAGCCAATGACCTTAACATATCAAAATTACACAAGAAGTCCCCGCCTCCTCAACTCCCAAAAACCGAAAAAAAAAAACCTTTAATCTTCCATGATTGAAAAACACGATGTTGTCAACCCGGCCGGGCCCAGCCAGTTAGACCGGAAAAATCGGGAACGGGGCCCAAAATCAGGCCAAATCATGTCCGATTTTTTATTATTTTCAAAACCGATTAAAACCCGTCAACCGGTCTCGATTTTCAATTTTTTTTTTTGGTTTAAAAATTTTTAACTTCATAAATGGGCTTCAAAATTTATTTAGAATTCTAAGGCCCATGGATAAGTAAGGGATGTCATGCTCATTTTATAGATGCACTTCTCTCCAAAGGTTTCATAAACTTCCAATGTGGGATTGTGCCTTTTATACATACTCTTAACTCTAATAGTTTTATAAACTTCCAATGTGGGATAGTGATATATAACCAAAAAATGTTAAAATACCCATCAAAATCATTTTCAAATGTATGTTTGGCTAATTTGATTTTTAATAACAACTAATTAAATTGTAATATTCACATTCATTCTTTCATTTATTTAATTTTCAAATTTAACTTAAATTACACTTGATTATTAATATATTAATGTTAGCTATCATTTTCTATAAGTTTAAATTATTTTAATTTAACAAAGTAAACTATTTTAACATATTGATTTTTATTTTTTAGTATTGAGACTAATTGTAGGATAATGAATCTAATTAGTAAAAATATATTTACTTTGAATTATTAATATGAAAAATTTTAAAAATATATATTATTTTATTATTTTTGTATGTATTTATTGCATCCGATTCAACCCCGGTTGAACCTTTTGACCCTTGACCCTTCACATTTTCCGGGTTGATGACCGGGTCGGTTTTCAAAACACTGGAAAAACCTTAATGGAGAAGCTCTTCCCCCCTTTTCATGGCCGACGCCCCCAAGAAACCGTAGTGGCCGGGGGTTGGGGGCGGCTGTGCTTGCCCATCATCTTAGTTGGATTAATTATGGGCGCAATAATCATCTTTTTCTCTCGCACAAGCAATATATGGAGACATCCAATTTAATCCATTCAAATCCAGCAATCAATTCATGAGAAATGTTGGACTTATAGGCTACTGTTTCACAGAAGCCTTATAGAAAATAAAAAAATAGCCCGATTCGAGAGAAAAGAGATAGAAGCCGTTTCAAAATAGGGCAAAGAGGAAGGAAAGAGCTTATTTCTCTCATTTCTCACTTGCAGTTCCCGCCCACCTCAGATTCCTCCATCTCGAGCACAATGTAATAGGTGAGCTTACTGAGAACGAAGATTACACATCGCGATCCCACATACCCTCTGTAGACTATAGTTCTATGGCAAGCTGTACCGACTTCATATGTGTATTTGGAGGTGAAAAACTCAGAGGGAGGTACTTCCTCAATGTAAGTCAGGTGAAATAAATAATGATTGTGACTTTTTTGACATCTAGACACAAAAATAAGAATACGAAACTAACTGAAGTTTGCCTGATAGATGGTAATGTCATTGGATGTTCAAAATATATTTCCATTTGGGGGCATCTCTTTCTTGTCATTTGTTTTTAGAATATAGTATAATATTATTGTGCATCATATGAACTTTAAGCTTTATGTTTGTGATTTTGGGTTGGAGACGATAGAGAGAAGCACTTTATTTAATTATTTATCAATTATATAAACATTACATCATTAATTATTTAATTAACCAAAAAAATTATATCTTTATTAACAACAAATTAATTCTTAAACAAAACTATTAAGTATAAATTAAGTAAACGTGCATTGCACGTTGCTTGCACCTAGTATATATATATATATATATAAAATACAAGATGGGCTCCTGCATTGTGAGTATTCTGGTGGTTTTCTGGCAAAACCATTTCTGTACAAATGGTTTTATTGTATAAAAATAATGAGTATTTTCGGATAGTTGTCAACATGGATCTATTTTACATTATAAGGAAGAAAATATGAAGGTTCATTGTACATTCAGTTTGAATAAGGGATTTTGTGTGTACAACTATAAGTTGTCCTTAAATCACATATTTATTGGATTTGGGCCTGGTTTCTTACTATTCATTGGGAAGATTTCATACCTAAGAAATTAAGTTTCACCAATTTCAAATTTAAGAAACTAAATTTAAATTGTTGGGATAATACACCGATATTGTGTATAATTCATAAAACGTACTGTGAAATCGAGACGTAATTTCGACTTATCAAAACTGCATCCGGACGCATGAATATAGATTCATCCATTTCTATTCTTGATTGAAAACTTTATTCCTTCAAAAGTTCTCCTTGCAATATAAACATATAAATAAATTAGATTAGATTTTGAAATTAAACGTAAACTAGAAAGATAAACAACGAAATGATGAAAGTAATGTGATTTGGTTGAGGTATTGGACATTTTATCCTTAAGATGAATTTGCCCCGCATCGGTACTAACGTTTTTTTGACAATCATCTCCAAAGATACAACGACCACGTGTAGCCATATGAGCACTCCAAATGGTTTAGACTAACGAATTCGAACGGAATTCCCCCTCTATCATAACCATGACTTTTTACACAAATGATTACTTTTACAAAGTAATTTATGCAACATGATATGAAAAGAATGATATGAATTTATGATCTGAATGAATAAAATTCAAACACACGTGTTCTTATATAATAGTTGAAAAAGCCATACCAAGAGACACATCTCTTGAAATTTATATCTCTCCATAAAGAGGCACAATTACATCTCTAAATAAAGAGACAATTATTGAAAAATAAAACCAAAAGTCATGATCTCTAAGAGTCATGATTCATATGAAAAGATACATCTTTTCATCATATTTTCTAGAATATTTTATACGATTTTCTAATAATTCAAGTTTTTTAAGGGGTAATCTTTAATGAAGACATTTTTCCTTGTAATGATTCTACCAATTAAAAACAATCTGAATTTGTCCATGTTAAAGAAACTGTTTAGGAAAACAATGAAGAAAATTATGCCGAACCTAATGATTTGATTGAGGTGGAGACTACTCAATCTGAAATAGATCAAGCTCAAGATGAATCTAAAGCTGAAAATGAAACTCAGAACAATACTCTTGCAAACTATCAGTTAATCAGAGATAGAGGTAGAAGAAATATGTTTCCTTTTATCCAAATTAATACTGATGAATTTGTTACCCTCTATTCTGAATTGGAATTTAACAATTCTGAACCTACAACTTTTGAAGAAGCTAAAAACTGCAAAGAATCCAAACTCTGGATGGATGTCATGTAAGAAGAAATTGACTTCTTAATTAGAAATAAGACATGGATTCTATATAATAAGCCTAACATAAAAAAAGTTGTTGACCATAACTGGGCCTACAAAGTGAAAGATGGTGAACCCAATGCTGAAAGTAAAAGATATAAGGTCATACTTATAGCCAAAATGCTTATTCAAAGGGAGGGTATAGATTATAATGAGATCTTCTCACCTGTTGCTAAATATACCTCTATCATAATTCTACTTGCTCTTGCTGCTCATTTCAACTAGGAATTGGATTCGCTTGATGTTACAATTGCATTCTTAAATGGTGACCTTGATGAAACAATCTATATAAATTAGCCAAAGGGTTTTGAGCTGAATTCTAAATCGGAAAAATTTTGTCTCCTAAAGAAGTTACTTTATGGCCGAAGCAAGCACATGGACAATGGTATAAGAAATTCAAATCATATATTCAAAACATGGGTTTTTTTAAGAAAAGTTTTCATTCCTGCTTCTATTTCAAAGGGTGAGGTGGGTAGACCTAATTCTATTTACTTACTTTTATATGTTGATGATATGCTTCTTGCTTGCCATGATAGATCTCAAATTGATTTTTTTTTTAAATCAAGATTAAAAACTAAACTTGAAATGAAAGATCTAGGACAAGATAAAATAATCTTAGAAATGAAAATAAAAAGATAAAGAAGTAATTGTGTGCTTTATGATCAATCCTCTTATATGAAAATGGTTTTAGAAAAAAATTCTATGATTGAATATGAATATGTAACATTATATATTGCAAATCATTTTAAACTGTCCAGTAAACAATCTTCTAAAACCGATGAAGAATTTGATAGGATGAGAAAAACACCTTCTGCAAATGCCATTGGTTCCATTATGTATCTTATGATATGCATTCATGCGGACCTAGATTATTCTTTGAGTGGGGGCGAGATTAGGGATGGAACCAACCCGTTAAAGTTGAAGGGCTGGTGGCTTACGGGGGTTCAGGGGCAGCGCTCCCGAATTTTTTTTTTTTTTTTGAGTTGTTGAATAGTTTAGATTTAGTTGCATTTTCCCAACTAGTTCATGCTATATAGGCCATGAACGAAGTCTCTCACCCTGCATCAAACCCACAAATATATTCACTCTGACCATGCAACACTTTCTGCAATCACAGGTGGTCAAAATGAGATTTACATAATATACCAATTCTTCAGCAATATTAGCCACCTGAACTACTACGTGGCCAAAATACTTTCCTTTCGAATCGTGGACTTCAATTGTCAAATCATCTCCAAACCCTTTTGGCAAGTTGTATTCTAGTGGGAAGGAAATTTAACCATCCAACTCTATGAGATTGGAGAACATGTAACAAGATTAAAGAGAAAAAGATTACAT